>VXBU01000225.1:187187-213378 GCA_013400315.1 Bombycilla garrulus | reverse complement strand
AAGGCGGGGCCGCCTCACGTTAACGCCCAAGCTCGGTGTCCTCCTGCTGCCGCGTCCCTTGGGCGGCCCGGGCTCGGGCGCACCTCGTTAGGCGGGGAATGCACTCGCGCTAATTAACGGCCACGGGAGCAGGCGGCCGGGTTCGGTTCGGTTGAGTTCGTAAGGCTGGACTCGGTTCGGTTTGGCCGGCTCGTAAGGTTCTGCTGTGTTGTGCTGAACTCGGCTGAGCTGGGCTCCATTCGGCTCAGCCTTGGACCATGAACCACTCTTGTTCAGGACGCCGGGCCGGTGAGCGGCGGGGACTCTGCCCGTGTATTCGACTTAGAATTTGGTATAGGCAGCACTGCACAGCTTTGCCTTATGGTAGTCACCAGCACACAGGGACACTTGCAGTTTTATAAAGCCTTTATTTATTTTTTTTAATATTTTTTTTTTAAGTAAAGGAATTGAAAAGCACATGGGGTGACAAAGCACAGAAGACCAAAGGAAAAAGGGTAAGGGCTGGGGGAAGTTTTTTTCTTCATGTTTTTCTCACTGGCAACCTAGATTGGAGAGACAAAAGGGTGTATTTAGTAAAATGGCAGCATACTTGTAGTACTTCATTTTTTTGTGCTGTGGCAGATGACAATACAATTAGGGAAAGCACAGGTGGTGGTTAAAGGGAAGCTGGATGCTTTTTGGGGATAAAGAAATTCAGTGGATGGAAGGGTGAGCAGGAAGGGGCAGACAGACTGCCAGACAAAGGTATTTGTGCATTACTGCTGTTACCTACCTTAGGTTAAGCACCAATTCCTAATGTGGCTCTGCTCTGGACTATTAGTGCAGCACCCTAGGAAAAGGAGAACAAACAGTTGTGAGAGAGAAACCAAGGAGAAAAGTAAGTTGTGCTTGAGAAGGAACAGTTAGAAGCTTAAACTTCCTGAATTATGGTTCAAAGGATAATTCTGATGGTACTTCCTGGCCCTAGGACCCATGTGCCCCTGGATGTTGTGTATTGTCCAATTTTGCCAAAGTAAAAAAAAATAAACCCAAAAAACTTTTGGAACTGATTAGAGACAAAATAATTATTTCCTAAGTCCTTCCAATATATTTAACTATGTAACACTTTGGGTATAAATAAGGAAGAATTCAATTAATAAGCAGTTTACGAGTTTAATAGTTCTATGTCTTACATTATGAGGTTGCTACTGCAAACTTTCGTTTATACTTCCTAGCAATGCAATATGGCTCTAGATAAACTTTTTCTGTGATACGGTCAACAAAACTCCCAATTTATCTATATTTGCTAGGCAGTTCTGAGAATTGATCCAGATGGACTTTTTACTGGTAATCCCTGAGTTTTGTAGGGACCTGTAGCAGAAAAGGAAGTTTACGTATGCTAAAGTTAAATTCTACACATGGATTTTTTTCAACTGTGGCTTGTAGATATTTGGCTTTTCTGACAAGGCCCAAGAGAACTTCATGTTATCTAGGATTTAGATGTGCTTTGAGCAGGTGGTTTGACTAAATTACCTCCAAACAACCTTTCCATGTGAAATTGTTCAGTGACTATAATCTGTGCAGCCAAGATACACATTAAGCTCTTGCTGTTTATTGTAAGGGCATGTGGACAAATGACCACAACTTTCTAGTGCACAGTTTCCAGGTTCCATATGTGGTTTGGGATTGTTTGTTTTGGTGTGTGTAGTGTTTTGTTTGTTTTGTTGTTTTTTGTTTGGTTTTTTTTGAAGGAAATGAAAAGTACCTCTTCCCCAAGGCACCCCTCAATGTCTGACTGCTTGCAGCACTTTTCCATCATGGCAGTGAAACCTCCAGCAATTGTCTTTAGTTGTTCTTCTGTCATCTGGGGCTTGCGCTTGATCAGGTTGATGAGCAATCTGGAAACAAAGCCACAAGACACAAGAATTAATCTTGCCTGCTGTAGTCGGATTCCCCACTTTACAAGACACCATTCCCCCCAGGCACAGCTCATTTCTGAGGAGTTTTTTGTTATGCCTAGATGAGCCCATGTTTGTTGGTGACTCCAAACACCCAGTCTACCATAACCCTCTGTTTGTTTTGTCTTAACTCAGTTAGCGGTGGGGAAAAACTTAGGAAATTATCTCTATGTTGTCTCAATTAAGTCTATCTCAGGATTTGCACTGGCAGTGGGCCTGCATGGAACTGGTCAGTTAAGAGAGTGATTTTAAGTGAAGAAAAGATTCTATTTTGCCTCTTCCAAACAACATGATGTTATAAGCTGACCAGGACAGTGCAAACACATAGCTCCATCTGGTTTTCTCTGTCACTACTGAAGCCCCAGTCAGATGACAAAACAGGGTGTAGTTTTCTTCTGCACTCCCCCAAAAGCTTCCCTACAGGGTATTTCTTGGAGCTTACTTCATCTGCCCTGCTTCACGCTCAGCCTCAGGAGCACTGCACATTTTTTCATCAAAATTGAACATCATGGGATCAAATGCTGGAGGCACGTATTTGCTATCTATGCCCATGGCAGTGAAACATGGTCTCCTGGAGGAGTAGAGTTCATTGCAGCACTGTGAAACCTGGTCATTTATAGGGGTTTTCTCCTGTCTCTTGCACATATCTTCAATGATCATGCTCAGCTGAAAAGAAAAGGGCAAAAGTGAGTTCCATATTCCCAAAACCACAGCAGCTAGATGATGTTTGTACAATTGTAGCACAGCTGGAAGTGGAAGTGATTGAATATAATACCTGCTGAGAAATGGCATGTGTTTAAAATTTAAAATATATAGGTATTCCTGGAGTAAGGCATTTCTTCACCTGCAAACAGTCTGGGCATTGGGCTACAATAGTAGGTTTGAGGGTTTTAGGATGCTGTTTAGCTTTTCCAAATGCAACCTGACACAGTCTTAATCGTGGAGCTCTGGGCAACCTGGTCCTGTGGAAGGTGTCACTGATCATGGCAGGGTATTGGAGCTAGATGATCTTTAAAGTTCCTTCCAACCCAGGCCATTCTATTGTTCTGTGATTCCTGATTCTATGAACTTATTTTTGCTTTCTGAGGGAAAGCAAAGTTTAACTGAAATTCTCACAAGCTACCATCAGATAGCTATTTAGGCTCTCACATCCATTAAAAAATGAACAGACTTGGAATTCTGTTGAGATAGATGCTTAGCGTGGTGTTTATGAAAAATCACCGTGTTGGCTGTCTCACCAGAATTCAGTATTTTTGCAAACAGGAAAAATCTCCAAGAGAAGAAGGTGAAAGAATACTCACATAGTGCTCAGAACAAGACATGCGTTTCTCCTCGGGAAGACTGCAGCACTCCTTGCCAACGGCTGTCATTTTCTTCCCGATTTCAAGCAAAGTCTCAGTTGATACCTGAGGCATTTTCTTAGTGTAGCGGACCAGAATTCTAACAAAGTCAGATCAAAATGACTGTTAGTAGAGCATTCTTCAAATATGAGCACATCTAGACTACTGAAGGGAAAATAGAAGTGAAGACCAAATCATCTGCCCAAAGCAGCCAGTGTAGTTCCTTACACTCCAGAATATTTATCAGGAATTGCTCACCCTTTAAGGAAGTCTGCCTCGCCGTGGGTATTGAACAGCTCACAGTTGGTCGTCACAACATCCTCAGTTTCCTTGACATGCTTGTTCAGGTCCTCTTGCTGCAAATAAGCACAAATTTATTAGTAATACTGGACCAGGACTTGCTGCTAACAGTCATACAAATGTAACTTCTGATCTCTTCTTAACTACGAAATACTCATTCTGCAAGGTCACTTCCCTAGAGCCAGGATGGTGTAGGTAAGACTTGATTCCCCTAGTGGGTCTTAAGTTCTAACAGAAATTTCCTTGAAAAAGGCAGCCACATTTTAAAAATTTAATTTAAATTAATTACCTCTTGGACTTATCTTCCTAAACAGTGGGGGTTTATGTTTGTTTAAATAAAGTAAATTTTTCAAATTCTTATCAGCCACGAGGGGAACATCTCTGGGCCAAAGCTTTCAGGAACTCCAACTTATGCTGTGTCTTGTGTGTGACTGAGTTGCAGATCAGACCTAAGTTGAGGTGTCCCTATGTGCTGGTCATGCACGTCCCCATCACAGTCCATGAGCAGCCATACTCTGTGCAGGCCCTGGAGCTCAGAGAATAATTGAGCTATTAATTGTCAGCCTTAGGACAAGCAGAATCACATTTGAGGTACAGAGGCATCAGACAGTTAGTTGAGTGAGACTAGTCTGAAATGTCGTAATGTGACAAACGAAATTACTCTGTGATCTGAGATAACCCTGTATCCTTGCCATGGGCCATGGACTGCTTTATCTCCCACTGGGGCATTAACTTCCTCTGGAATTAGTCTCTCCAAAAGCTTTCTGTCTGCTCTTCTGTAGGAGCTTGTAAACACAATTCTTCCATGACAGCTACCAAGCATTCTAGTCATCTGCAACAAAGCTTTGCACCTACAGCATTTCCATAGCACTCAGCAGGGTTGTCTGTCTTGCAGCACTTTTCCAGGAGTGTTTCGTATCCCTTAGTAATCCTCATAATCAGCTCTGTGGAGAACTCGGGATGTCTTCGTGAATATTCATAAACAAACCTGAAAGGCACAGGAGCAGACAGAGGTCCTGAATAACGTGCTGCTTTCATCAAGCACAGTGCAGTAATAACAAGGGCATTTCCTCAGGTGGACAATGAGCTTGGAATGCTGTTGACACTACTTACTCTGACAGGAATGCATCATGGTTTGGCTCATAGCTTTTACACACTTCCTTATCTTGAATGTATTTTTCAACTAGTGAAGGAAGATTGTCAGGTTTGTCATCAAAATCTGCCTTAATGATGCACTTGGTCCGTTCCACAACTGGCAGCTCGCAGCAGGGCTTGATTTTACTTGAGAAAACATCTTGTTTAGAGCACAAAGAGGTCACGAGCTCTGACTGTAAAATTAATACATAGTATCAGACAAGCTATGGAATAATATTTTAAAGACAAATTAATTAATCTGCTCTTTCTGCTTCAGACTTTGCCCTTTTCACTCAGGTCACCTATTTACTTAACACTTTCCTAAAAAAATGCTGTCTTCACACGAAGAGAAATAACTGAGGCACGAGCATGCTCATGATGTACAGGGTGGATGTTTCCTCCCTGATCCTAGACACTCTGAGAACACAAATTCTGGAAAGCGAGGGCACATCACTGAGTGCTCTGTCACAAGGATGCCTGATGGATCTTGTCAGTCCTGATAAGATGCCCCGCTCTGATAGAGGACAAAACATGATACAACCCTAGAGCACTGGAACCAGCTGTGTGTGCCAGTTTCAGTCAACCAGGCAATACTGAAATCACCACACTGTTGCAGAGGGTTGTTAATCTGTTCTCTAGAATTCAGGAAAGCTAGATTAATGGCAGGTTCCTTCCTGTTGTTACGTCCAGTAACAGTCAGCTGTGCTGATCCTGAGCTTTTCAGTGCTCGAGGAACCTTCCAGCAGTGCTGAGTACAAGTGTAAGTTCCCTGGACTGTAGATGTGTCGCTGCACAAATTATTATATTTCTAAACATTTTTCAAATATGTAGACATTGTTTTAAAACAGTAGCTCACCCAGTCATCCATGCATTCTATCATGTCCCCGTCACAGCACTCATGGTAGACGTCCTTCACATCATGGACCATCTTAACAAGTTCTGCAAATGGAGCCTTGGGGTATTTCTGGCTCATACGAGCAAGTTTACTGGGTAGAAAAGGAGAAAAAGACATTGTTTTAAAGCACTGTAGGGAACAGAAACCTTGCAAGTCACTAACACATGATAGGGTAGATCACGATTGTTTCAAGAAAATACTCCTCATCTAATTTCTGGTGGCTAAAAAAAAAAAGAGTATCAACATCTGCACCAGAAAAACCAGAACGGAACAAATCTGTAGTTCTTCTGTTCTGCCTGAACTGTAAGAATCACACCCTAGTATTCCTCATCACTCTTGAACGACTGGGAAGCACTCCAGATTACTTGGCACAGATAGATATAGTCTTGATTGTACCTTTAAATGAAGGCTGACTATGTTTATAGCATAATCCTAGTCAATGTCCGTGTATCAGACTGGCCACAGAATGAAAGCACCTCTCTGTGCCCAGACAGGCGATCCACTTATTAATTGTAAAAGCTTTTCTTACAAACAAATGTTCTAACAACTGTGATTCTGCCAAATCTGACTTTTTGGTTGGCTTAAGGTTCAAAATAGCACCTTACTTTGCTGATTAGCGATGTGTCCATCACTGAAAGCTGTAGGCACAAGAACAGAGTACAGCTTTGGCAAAAGTGTGGATTAAACACACTGTAATCTCCAGTTCTGAGTGACACTCCAACAATTAATTCTCCATCTTCTGGACTGGTTACAGAGATGGTTTAATTGCTCTGCAACTCTCACAGCTGAGCTTTTCTTAAGTCTCACTCACAGGTTGACAAGCCTACATTTTATCAAAAAAAGTGATTGGAACTTACTGTGCTTGGAAAGTCCTGTCACCATACTTCTCAAGGATTCGACAGCTGTGCTTCTGCTTCACGCCAATTTTCTGGGCTTTTTCCTTGATGACAGCTGCCTGTGGTAACAGGACACACATGTCACATTAAACTGATTACATCCAATGGATATGATTAATCCTGGCCTGTCTCTCCAAGTTCTTCATGCAAAGATTTGCATGAACTGGAAAATCCTGCCCGTTTCTCACTCAGCTGCTTAGTGTTTATCCACAGAGACAAATTTGCTGTACCTTTGCATCCAAGCAAGCACCAATATCACTCTCTGGGCAACAGCTTTTAAGTGCCTTTTCATACTCAGAAGCCAGACCCAGGATCGCTGGGGCATGCAAGAAGGGATTTCTTCTTGCAACAGTGTAGACGAAACTAGAAGGAAAAAGAAAACATAAGTTCTATGTTCCAGTGACAAAAGCAAATGGCCTTAAACCTCTTGGAACTTCTCTAACTTTTTTCTGGTTTAGAAATCTACTTTAAAAATCTAGTTTATGAATCTATTTTTGAGACATAATGCCTGCTGATGGAAGATGATCTGCTACATTTCACTCTTCCCAAGGCATGACTCAGTAACTGTGAATGAAGCATGAACTCCTGATGTTGTCAGCCATCTGGTTTGACGTACATCTGCTTTTTTAAAATGTATTGTCAAATATTTGAAAATTCTTATTTTCAGTGTGAAAAACTCAAATATGGCCCTTTCACCAAGATTTTATTGCAAATTTTTATTCTTTTCACTGTTATCTTTCTTCGTTCTTGCTAGTTACACCAAGAGTAGTGCGAATCTGGAGCAAGTAAGTTATTAAATCAATATTGGAAATACTGTGAGTTTTCAGCAGGTTTGGGGAAGAAAGGTCATCCAAGATTTATAAAATGTGATCCTTAACTCCTGTTTCCAATGCAAAAATCTGCTCTCGCGTGAAATAACAAAACGTAACCAGGATAAGGAAGTAGAAGTGGCCGTTTTCCTTACGTTCCCAGGAGCTGCACCCTGTCGTCCTTGTACTCGTTGCAAATCACATCAGCAGCTGGTCTCTGGTATGGGGGAATGAAGTCTGGTTGGTGAACTTTGAAGGACAGGAAGCACTGATTTCTTTCGGGATCAGCCTTCCCACAGCAGTCGGCCATGTCACCGTATGAGTCGCGGAGCTTGTCAACTTGGCAGATTTCATCCAGGAAAATGGTGGGCTGTACAGGGAGATGCCAGGGTCAGAATTAGTGTTTATATAGACAGTGGAAGGAATTATCTATTGATCTGCAACAGAAAAGCCAGGCTGAATAGTAAATATATTTTTACGGAGTAAGATTTAGACCATATATCAAAATAATCTCCTGGTTTTCACATAAAATTTATAAAGTTTTATCTTTTGTAGTCTGATATCAAAACTGTTCCAATGCTTTACTGAAAGAAGTTAATTATTATTAAAAATAGTCTGTGCAAGACAGTGATCTCCTTTTACTTATAATCTGACTAAACTGAATTTTCAGATTAATTGAAGCAGGATTTGATGGAAACATTTAGGGAGAACTAATGTCTAGCTGAAATTGTTAGATGTCCAGGGATCCTAAATACCTGCAAACTTCTTTTGTTACCTCATTTTAGAGGAATTTTTTTAAACCCTCATAAACTAGGTGCCTTAAATTAGCAGACACACCTTTTTAAGTCACCCCAGTGTGAAAATCCACACACTTGGATCTACTTAATACCTAGAAATCACAGCTGGGGTTTTGTACAGAATGCTAATTTATTTTCAGGTAATGCTAAGCTGAATGTGCCAAAGCGTGGTATTTGGTCTCCAACATATGGCTCCATGGATCATTCAGGCACTTCTTAAAGGCAGAGTTTCAGAACCTGACAAAACCAAGTTCTTTGTTTAAGCACTAAGATCTGAGCATTGGCCCAAGACAATAGCCACACCTGAAAGGTTCAGGTATCAGTCCTCAAGGAGGGCAATCCTGGCAGATGCACAGAGCAAGGATAAAGACAATATGGAAGGATTCACTGCCTACCAGTGATTTTGTGCACTCGGGAGCATCCTCGTTGGCCACACACTTCTGTGCCAAATCAACAACATCCTTCACCAGCTTAGACAGTCCATCGTAGGAACATTTCTGGAGGTACTGGGCAAAGGTGATCATGGCACTGAAACACAAAGCACAGTTTGAAATATGAAAACAAGAAACATCGGTCAATATTTTCAAAGGTGCCTCTGAATTAAACTTGTCTGTTCAAATGACATGCACAAAAGGTCAACCAGACTGCCCTGCAGAGCACAGTGCCAGATCCCATATCTGTCTTGTTCTCACCTCCTTTCTGAACATGTTTTTAACCTTCTCAATAACCTTTTTATCTTCCCAATAAAATAAGTCTTGAAAAATAAATTATAAACAAACCAGAAAAGACTGTGACTGGAGTTTTCCGTCGCTTTTACCAGCAAACTCATAAATGCCATGATGTAAGCTGAATTTGGTCACTGGTAGAAATGATGATCTTTGGGCTGCCTTCTCTCAGTACTTATGTAAGGGCCCTCTGTCTTTCCCAAAACCAGTTGCAAATGAAAATCACTGAAAATAACAGGTTTGTTTTTTGAGGTTGTTGCTTTGTTTGTGTTTTTTTCTGGCAATGTCTCAATGCAACATAATTTCTCTTCATTCTAAGGATGTCAAACCTGTATTCCTCATGCCTGTTTTGTTTTCAGAGAAGGAACAGAGGCTTTTTCACAAGGTTTGTAAGGAGTTCTTTTCCCAGAGAGCAAGAAAGTCATTGTGACATTTCCAGGTCTTAAAATATTTCTAGGTTTTGCAGTAACAGTAAGGGGCTAACTCAGTGTTGGAGTGAGACATACACACTCCTTGTCAGCTCATACATTGTCTTGCTTTCCTTTTTTGGTACAATATGAAGAGAGACCAAAAAAAACCCAATCAGAAGATGGAAGCTGAACATTCACTTACACTGCCTTAAATGTCTCTTCCTTCAAGTCGTTGAAGCGATGGGCAATTGGACTCTTGTGGTCTAGGAAGAAAAACAAAGGGAGCAGTGATGCTCACTGTCACACTAGCTGTGCTGGACCCTGAAAAATACATTCTGGGCACCATGGGTCAGATTTTCACAAGTGTTCAGCATTCACCCAACTTCTGTACTTAAGAGCTTAAGAACTTGAACTCTTTCTTGTCCATTTGTCTACAGATACCTAACTCTTAGGTTTGCTTGTCTTTCTGAGAGAATCCAAGCATGTGATTTTTATGATCCTAATGCAACATTTACCTCTGTAAGCAGCTACTTAATCCAGATATTCAAAATGACTGTTAGGACTCACAATTTAGGGTTTAGCAACCTTGTGCTTTGTGTAACCACCACCACTAAACACTGCAAATAAAGCAATGCGGCTGCAGTATGATTAGAGCAAACATTCTTCTTCCTGAACACTAAGTTTTTAACTTGTCAAAAGACAGAACTTCCACAAGCACAGTGCAGCTGCTTTTTCAATGCTGAAAAGAAACAGATCCTGAGTCACTGACATCTGTTCATGCACCACACAGATGTTTCAGAGGGATGGCACCAACACTTTCTCGCCCAGTTAAGTTGTTCTGACTGTCCTACCCATCTCCCTACTGTCTCTAAATTTAGTTTCTTTCCAAGTCAATCATATTTTTCTGTTCAATATGGATCAGGCTCCCACAAATTGTCTGTGAAACTGTATTAAAGACATTAAATTGATAGAAAAAAGACTTCCAAGAGAACTAATTAGTCCTTTCTTACCTGCATCTCGTGCAGTTCTTTGCAGATTCCTGGATGTGGCAGAACTCAGGAGAAAAATAAATGAAATTAATGTTAACCACTTCATGGTTTCAGATTATGATGTGAGCAAAATTGCTCAAAAATTCTAGGAAGATTGAAGGAAGAGCATTTGCTTATATACCCTTCACAAACCGCGCTTGTAAAATATTAACCCTTGAGCTGGCATTTGTAGATTTCCATTTGGCTGGGAGAAGATTACAAAACTTCTTGCGAAAAATTAATTTGATATTAGTTATTTATTCTGTGTTGTTATTCTGGTCCTTTTCGTCCTAAAGAGGTTGAGCCTCCCAGCATCCAAAGAAGATAAAGTTTTACGTAAATTTCCTTATCAAATGACAAACAAGGAGTTCAAGGCATCAGACAAAAAAGTCATCAGGGCTAATCCTATAGCCTTTTTTTTTTGCTTGTATTTGTTCAATGTTGGTATTGCATAGCAACAACCCACTCGGAGAGGACTTAGTCCACTTGAAATGAGAGAATTTTAATTTTAAATCACTTTATTAAGATGAGATGGCTAATCTAGACATCTGTGGCTGTTTTGAGCACCTGAAATTGTTAAGTCCTGCTCTGATTTTCTGTGGATACTGCCAAACAAATTGGTAAACATGTGCAAGAGCTGTCATTTCAGAATTTTTGCAATTTGGTACAAATCTCATTGGTACTGACATCCTTTCAAGAATAATCTCTTAATTAAACATCGCTCTCCTCTCTGAAGAATTTCTCTTTGATTAGTCAGTAACTTAGGAGATCAGACACAGGAAGAAATGTGCAGTTTGCACAGAGCCCCAGGACATTGAATAAAATCAAATTTACTTTTCTAGGACACCCAGTGAGATGCTTCAAAAATTCCCAAGCAAGTACAAGGTTGCGTCCTTGCTGAGTGCAAAGTGATGTAGCTTCCCAGTGGGAGATACTATGATTTATTTTAATGAATTTATGTCCGCAGTGTGTGGATATCAACCCACACAACTGGAGGTTGTGTGCTGCCTTGCAACTCTTTGCTTTGTGAGTAGAGCTGAGCATGTGGTCTCCAAACACTTCCTTAGTCTTTAAGGTTCACTTTTCTACTCTGTTTTTCTTCCTCAGGTGGGCAGTTTTGCCATAACACTGTATTATTCCTAATGGGAATAGTAAGAACAATTCAATGATCAGTTTTCTGGAAATTTGACTAAGTACATGCATAATATTTCCTTTTGTTTCTGAGTATGAGCTTTTAAAGACATTTGAAATAAAGCAAATTACATGTCTAAGCTCAAAATATTTGCAGGCAGTTCTCATTCAGGAAAATTCCAAGGCAATGCCATCTTAGGTTCCAGAAAGGCCTGTTGTTTTCTCTAGGAATAATCACATAAAACGGAGATGAGTTCACAGAATAGTTTGGTGCAATTAAATTTCTACTGGCTGCTGCTGTTGCAAAAAACTTTTTGCATTTTCCTGAGTCTGCTCCTGATATTTTTGCAGGTAAAAGACAGTATTCTGTAAGTGATTTAAATGAACAAGGCTCTGTTTTGGGAATTAAAAGGTTATTTGGATAACTCTTGCATGAAGCATGGTGCAGGAAAGCCAGGTTGGCAGAAAAGCAATGTTAGAAATGTCGTAATGTTAGAAATTGGGCTTGTTTTCAGGTGGTTGTAGCAAAATCCCACATTTCTGGAGAATAATGGAAATTGATGAACAATCTGGACCTTTCAGACCTGTGTTGCTTTAGCCTAACAAAATCTGAGGAAAGAGCTTGTTAATTCAGTCTGTAATTGTTTTACTGACCATATCCCTCTGTCAGAGAAGACCCATCTCCTTTCAGACCTTAAGAGAACATGCAGTGGGACAGAAACACACATTAGGTATTTTGTGGGTAACTGTAAGGTGGTAAAAAAGTGTGGTATTGGTGAATGATGTCACAGAACAGCTCTTGAGAGGCTCTCTGAAGTCTCCAGAAAACCACAGGTAAGGGCTGGGAAGGCAAAGCTGAAATTCAGCACAATGACTGCAAGGTTGCATCTTGAAAGCTGTCTGGAATTTTCCCTTGCAGCATTGTGCAGTGTTAGCAAGAACAGGGTCCCCTGGAGTTAATATGTAAGTTTGGAATACAGGGTCCATGTTTATTTCTAGATATCGTCTGTTGTCCGTCCTGTACTACATGCCAATGGTTCATATAACTGCTGAGAGCTCAACTCCAGTGACCATGTTTGTTTAACAATATTAAATATTATACTGAGTTTCGTGTTACTCAATGCTTTCATACCGTGTTGAGTTCACTCCAACAATGTTGTCCTGGTATTAGAAAAAGGAATTTATTAATGGTATTTTAGGATGATCCATTTTCACACTCATTTATGTCTAAAGTTACAGGTGATAACTAGTTTTATTCCAGGTATGGGTTACCAAAGGACAATAATTCCAAGAGTAATTGACCTGGAAATAAAAAGGATGCATAATTTTAAAATATTTCATCATACCAGCCTGTGCAAAGTGGAAGAGTAGAAACAAAGTGGACCAAGATGTACTAATATAGCGTGAGGCTCTTGAGAAACAAATGTGATGTGTCATGAGAACAACTGTCAGAGCCCTTTTGGGAAGTAAGTACTTTTCATAGTAATCTCTCAAAACCCAAAGGACATCAAGAAACCCTTTGCTTTTGTGGCTCTCGATTTTATTTACTCCTGTTTCTTACTTTTTTTCCAGACTATAGTTCTGTTTGTGGGACTGGACCATGAGATACACCCCAAACCCAGAAACAGACATTCCTGTGCCAGTGCCCGCAGTGAGTAGCTATTTTTTAATAACTGTAATGATCAGTATATTTCTAAATAAATATCTACAGCTCTAGATGTCTGTAGCTCTGGACACATGGACAGATATCAGGTATTACTTTTTTTTCCTGCTCTGGTGCATGATGTTTACCATTCTTATCGCTGATGTCTGGCTCCTGTGCAGAACGAGTCAGATATCTCAGATATATGGCTTCTGTTTGAACAGAGATGGACTCATTGATATAAAACAAGCAAACAGAAGGGGTTTGATGACTGTGGCAGAACAGGCAGAGACCTGCTCAGGTGTAGCTAACAGCATTCCCTGTCAGGTGTATCTCCTGGGCATATCATCAATGAGATCTGATACTCAACTGTTCATCTTCTGGCATCAGCCACTAACCTGCAGTGTTAGTGAGTTCTTGATCATTCAGAAAAGGATTTTTTGAATTGACAAGAGTGACTGTTCTTGCTGATCCTGTACATTTGATCCCTAGGGCATTCTACTATCCCTACCTCTTTGTCTCACAAGTCCACAGTGTAGGATGTAGCTGTTTTCCTTGTTAATTACCATTTGCCAACATCATTCTTTGGCAGAAGGTACAAGAACAGCTTTGCTTTGCCTGTTAAGCATTCAATTGCTTGAATAGATTCAAATATACAGCCTTCAGTGCTTTTTGAGGGTATCAATTCTGAGACTTCTCAGAACTTCTCTATTTTCCATGTCACTATGACTTTTTTTCTTTGCCAGTTCAAGTAGGTAATCCACAAAATAGCTGAGTATTGGCTTAGTCTGTTACCCATTTCTAAGGTCCCTCAAAAAAAAAAAAATCAGTGTGGTATCTTGGTATGGGTGTATCTAAATTTTGTATTTAAATACAAAATAGACGCAGGAAAGAAATATCCAAGGTGCAGCATTGCTCTATTCAGGAAGTCCTTCTCAGTATGACTTTTTCCTTCAGTGTTTCATATAATGCCTTTGATAATTGTCTCTGGAACTGAAATCCTTGCAGTGGTGTGTGATGGATGTTTGGCTCATGATAGGACTGTTGGTGGAGAACTTTCTTCTTCTTCTTTCATAAGTCCTGGAGGGCCTTTGGAATCCAGTGCATTCACTTGTGACCTAAAAACATTTTGGCATTCAGTTCCCAATTTCTTTGTTGCTCTGTTATGCTACCTGATGGCCTTTGGCAGGAAAGAAGAGCCATTTAATGTGGTACAGTCAAGAGCCAAAGCTGAAAGCTTTTGTTTGGCAAGAGATTGTTAATATTTCTTCCTTAAGTTTGATGTACTTCAGCTTTAGCAGTAAAAGAAATACTGAAAACTTTTGAGGAACAGCAGGAAATATTTGGAGCGTCTTTTTGTTTTGAATTTCTTTAGGCCATTGATCCATAACCTCTAATTTTTATAAAAAATATGGCTACAAACTTTTTTTGTAAGTGTAACAGGTGTATTTGCCAAAATCAGAAACAAAGCATGTGTAAAATGAACTAATGATTCTGGGAGCCAATGGGTTTGCTCTCAGCTTGAAACACTTTCAAGAGCTAAAAAAAATCCCGGATGTTGAGAGGGTCTGTGGGACTTGTGGAAAATTTCTGTCATTCTGCAGCTGCCCCCCACAATGTTACTGCATTACCTGGCAGTGCTGACACTCTTACTTGCCTTATTTCTCATTTAGTTTTATCGTAAACTTATGGTTTTCCCATTCTGGCCTAAAAACTGCCAAGCTGATAAATATTTTCTCTTTCATGTCCATCTCCATAGAAACAGAATCTGTGTTACTGCTATAATTGTTCTCTTGTGCTGTTTTTTCTGTGAGGGCCTTGGGGTTTTTTTTGTTGATTTCTTTCTTGGGAAGATCCTAGTTCATCTATTTAAAACTTGTTCAAGTGTTAAGGAGATAAAGGGAGTGATTATTTTCTCAGCCTTTCCTCTATTCCTGAGCAAACAATTTCTTAAGATAAAGCCCTCATAAATTTGAAAAATAAAAAATTTTAAATGAAGTCCTGGAGCAAGAATAGCATCTTCACCTCAAATATCTCCCTACTGTCTTTGGAATTTCTTTAGCTGAGAGTCAGGACCTCAGGTGGCACCTCAGCAGGAGAAGAAAAGTTTGTAGAGCCCTTTTTAGGTCCTTGATACTGGAGAAGGCAGGACAAAACATTTTAAAATTTGGTACCGACATAAAAAGATAATTCGCTTCTGTATATTATGGTGCAATTATGAATTCTGGGGCTCCGCTAATGAAATGTGAAGCATCCTGTCCCCACAAGTGAAATCCAAAGGCATGGTGAAGTATTTCCACATTTCTGCCTTAGCCTGTGAAGCAAAGTTCAGTGAGTCAAATCCAAGTACCTGTACTTTTCCGTTGTAAAAATCAATTGTTTTTCAAGCAGCATTCAACCATACCACATTTATTAGGTGAGCTCTGGCTTGTAGCTCCAGGTTCAGTACTTCCTTCAATGTGAATCTGATTCCTAATGATATAACTAGGATGTAGTGATCTCTTAGAAGAGAACTGGATTTGCAGCATCAGCAACAAAACATTGTTTTTCTTTGGGTTGCTGTTTTCCTTCCCATGTTCTCCTTTACCTGGATTTGTTACACTACGACG
The DNA here is from genome assembly GCA_013400315.1 of Bombycilla garrulus. Classification (NCBI taxonomy): domain Eukaryota; kingdom Metazoa; phylum Chordata; class Aves; order Passeriformes; family Bombycillidae; genus Bombycilla; species Bombycilla garrulus. The sequence goes on along the minus strand of VXBU01000225.1, from coordinate 197,725 downwards.
TGATACTAGAAACCTGGGATTCCAAGAGTTAAGGAAGTGACTAAAAATAATACAAAACTGAGGAAATATTGCTCGGTTTATTTGTTTGTTTTATGTTAGAGCAGTGCTTATAAACTCTGATTTTCAAAGGGGTGATTAATCAGAGTTTGTAATTCAATCTCTGAATTTGAGGGCCTTCAGGAAGACCTAATTTTATAAGAAAGGTTCCCCATTACATTCCCAGAATCAGAAAAATTTCACCAGAGACCACAAACTGCCACTGAGCTTAGCAAAGATCTGTATGGTTCTTGTGGTTTTCTTAAATAATTTATCAAAAGATTGGTCCATACATCAGAGGAACTAAAGAGATCTATCAGGCAGAACTGTGGCTGTGCAAAGCCTAATTAGCTGTGATGTTTGGTTTGGGTTTTTTAAAATTTGAACACTAAACTGAGAATCATCCATAAGTCGTGCAAATAAATATTAACGAACTCTTTGCACATGAAGCTTTTGGTGTTGCCTTTTGGATCAATTAGGCAGAGGCTACACTCGTAAGGCCATTCCTCTGTGGTGCCCTCCAGCCCCATGCTGACAGGCCTTGACATTTGCTTTCTGCCCAGAGGCTTTTTCTGCTCATAACAACAGCGCTTCAGTATTGCCTGTCAGGCAGATCCGCAGCCTATCCGCAGGTCTCGAAAATAACTCAGGAAATTCAATTATAACAATTAATGTAGTAGTGCCCTTATCTGGCACCGTCGGTTTAGTGTGGGCTTGGGTTTTTGACTTTCCTCCTTGACTCTATTGAGTGCTGGAAACACTGAGTGTGTGTCTAGGCACTGGAGCTATTCCCAGTGCAAAGAGGCTTAAGGCTTCCCTTAAAGTCAGGGCAGATCCAGGCAGATTCCTGACTCCCTGGACTGGGAAATTGGAAGCTGGGCAAATTATTAAACCAAATTTCTCCCAGTTCCTACTGGCAGAGTGGACAGTCTAGTGCTAAGTCAAGACTGAGGACACTGTTCCTGGTGAGCCCAGGAAGCCTGAAAATGCTGAGAGTCTGATGTGAACACAAGTCTCATGGTGTCTGAGGTCCTGCTGCACTGTTGGGTGCTGCAGCCTCTTTGCTGTTAGCAAGTAGGAGTTTTGGGATGGATCCTTTGACACCCCAGAATACAAATGTTCTTGTGTCACTTGACAGAAATCTCCCAAGTACAGAGCCTGCTCTCCCTGCAGGTTTGTCAGAGCCAATATGGAAATATAACTGTGGATTTTATGAAAGTTTATTAGTACTCTGATGTTTCCAGTGAAACATTTTGGATTCAGTTAATTTATATGCTTTATTGGTGCAATTGCCAGTGCAGGGTTATTGGCTGGATTTGATGATCATAAAGGGACCAGTTTGGTCAGGCACCATTTGTCCTTAGTGAAGCTGTGATGGCTGTCCTGGATCACTTCTCTGTCTTGCATGGGCCTTCAGCATTGCTTCCATCAAGATCTGCTCCAAGGTCTTCCCGGCACAGAGATAAGGCTCACTGGTCTATAGTTCCATGGGTCTTGCTTTGTACCCCTCTTATAAAAAGTTTCCCTTTTCCCAAGTCACTTGGGACTTCACCTGATGCCTGTGACTGTTCCAAGATGATGGAGAGTGGCTTGGAGAACGTTATCAGCCAGTTCCTCCAGGACCTTGGCATGTGTGCCATCAGAGATTGTGGCTGGAGTGTTCCACGCCATTCCCACCATCCCATTATCACAAAACGGAAACTCCACTGACATAGCCTTAGGTTATTTTACCTGTCCACCCACAAGAAGAAAACTTCTAACTGAAGCTGGTCATAAAATTCAATCCAGAGCAACGTAACATTGAAATTAAAAATTACTGTGTGGAGAAGTTGAAATTGAGACTAAGCTTGCCAAGGAACTTCTGTGTATTATTTAGTTAGTTCGTTTTCAGAGAAAAGCAAGATTATTTTATTTGATTTTTTGTTATCAGCTAGGCAACCTATCTGCTTCCACTTCTGAAAGGAAAATCAAGTTTTCCCTTCCTGCTTTTAGTATGTAACTGCACTTTAGGCTGAGAAAGGACTGATTTAAAGCAAGCCAAAAGCAGAGACTCCTGTCTCTTGGGCACTGATATTGCTTAAGGAGCTCTTTGGCAGCTCACTAAGGTTACCAGGTCCTCTCTGCAGGATTTTGAAATACATTCAGCCTTGGCCTAATTCTGGTCACGTCAAATACAGTGTCAAAACTTGCCTGACTTCACTGGAAAGTGAGCTCAATAAAAGGGAGATTGTACCTTGGATCTTTCCATGCAGATTTTCAACCCTCCCTGCAATATTTTAAGGTAGTTATTTCACACCAAATCACAGAAATGTTTTTAGATTGGTTAGTGGAAGAGTAGGAAATGTACCTGCAAAAAGCAGGTCTAGCTCAGGTAATATCGAGATTACTCTAAAACTGATGTTCAAGCCTCATCTTTTCCTAAAAGACAGCTCTGACTGGAAAAGCTGCACTGTGTCCTGAATAAACAGGTATCAGCATTCGGTAAGAACTATCCCCATGAAGCACTTTCCATGCTCTCAGGTAGGAGCAATCTGCCACCTACTGTTAACAAAACTATCTGCACACAGAGGCCACGGACCTCAAAACTGAGAAAAATTTAATGTTCCAGTGGGCAAAGAAAGTGATCATTGTAGAGAATTTCCACAATGATGAGTTTAAAAAAGAGATCAGCCCTCACTGGGGTTGGATTAATAATGGAGAGAAAACTCGGCTTGTTGATTAGTAATGATGTGTGATTTATTTGGTGCTCTTATTGCAAATTATTTGTGTAACGCTTATGGAGGCACTTTCCTTGAGGAATGTTTGCATTGTCCTTACATGACTCTTTTTAAATTAAAGAAATGCATCAGAAACATAGAATGTGAGATGTTCCTTAAGATATGAGGTAATGCTGATAAAGCACTCCAAAAATTCTGGGCAGCTTTTCTGGCTTGTCACAGTCATTATCTAACCAAGAGATGTGCAGGATTTGGAATTAGGGTACATAAATGTTACATGTAAAGTGCTTTGCTGAATCCAAGTTTAAAACCCACTGAAATTAAGAGGCATTTAAGAGCTTTGGTGAACATGGAGAGACTGTAGCGATGTCTGAAGGTAAGCTTGGAATTTGTATTCAAACTGAGTTCTGGAATATGATGTTAAGTATTGGAAATTAATATATTGTCTATAATTGAAAATTGCACCATTGAGAAAACTGAGCTGAGGCTGTGCATCAAAATTCATGAATGAATAATAAAAGATCCAGATTTACCCTTCAAGACACTCAGGCTCACTCACTGGACAGTTATAAATTTGACATTAGAGATATTTTCTCATTTAAAAAATGTAAATGAACTCAGAATCAAAAAGAATGACAAGAAAATTCACTCCACCAGCACTTTTTCTTTCTCCTGATTGAAAAGGCCACTAATTCAGGAGCACAAAGCTATTCAAGGCAGCTCCTAATTTTGTAACTAGCTAGCAATAAAGTCAATGGCATTGTAAATGCCACACACAGACAGAAATGTTTGTTTAGCCTGCTGGAAATAAATTGCACACAAAAAAAATCACTTCATATTTACTGCCGAATAAAAAAAAAAATTCAGGACATACTTATTTAAGAATCAAATGCTGTAGTACAAATTAATTTCCAAAGCATTGGAAAGAGTTAAAATCAGACTAGTTTTAGCTGCAGGTGGTTGCCGGCTTTTAGCTCCACCTACTGAGTCCAAGTGATATAACAGAAACATTGAGCTCTCCTCTGTTTTTAAAACACCTTGTCCCAAAAGCCCCTAAATCAGTGCAGGAACCCACAATATGAAGCCAATAAATGAAACAGCACACAGTGAATAAGTGAGGGCAGGTTCTGTTTGAAAGCAGAGGCTCCACGCGACCATGGGGGTTAGGAAATTTTAGACCATCAAAAATTTGTTGACAGTTTTTCTAGCTCTAATTTGAACTCTGTAAAAATGTTTTTCTTCCACTTTAAGTGCCTTTCTGAGATGCCAAAGGCATTTCTTACGCTGCCTTCACTGAATCCAAGGTCTTACCGAGTTTTATGTGGAGATTCCCACTCGCTTCCTTATCCAGAGATAAAACTACCCAGGGAGGATAAATATTTTCAAGGCACACTCTATATGAGGATAGAAAAAACACCCAGAGCCTTGTTGTTCTGCATGCCATCAGAAGGCTGGTTGAAGTGAGATCTTCCAAGCTGCTCCAGGAGAAGTTGTTCAAGGACTAATTTCAGAATTAATCAATTGTTTACTTAAAATGTGGTAACTATAGAAATTATCATTACGGATTGGCTGAACCCAGGCAAAAACACAAAGCATAAGAAATGTTTAACCTTCTAGCTGCCTCCTGTACAGCCCGCAGCTCATGCTGCCTTAAATGTCAGCAATAAATTTAAAAATTTTTTTTTAAATAAAAAATTTTAAAAATCCAGCAAAACATTATTTTGACATGTAAACTTTGGTATTCAAATATAGGTGATGCGGCTTTGGCTTGAGAGGTCTCATTTACAATTTTGGATTACAGATCCATTATACATGAAATACACCAAAAATTCACTTTTTCTTACGATTCGTGTTGTCTTTTTCTGTATTTTACCTTTGATCACACTAGAAGAGAATGAGGAAGAATCCAGAATCTTTTCCAGATGCCCTTTGTCTCTATTTGCCATGCTGTTTTTCAGTTTTATACTCACAAAAGATAATAATTTTGAAAGCTTATCAAGCAAATTAGGGAAACAGCTTCAGAATCATTTATGCATGTTAAAATGTAAAGCTCACAGAGTACTGATGCATTTTAGGATTTCAAGTGCTTAAGCCATTTCTTTACTAAGACTCTCAAAGTACTAAATATATTGCAGAACAAATGTTTTGTTTTTTTAACAGAGCATTTGCAGATTTCTTCATTGAACCAGCTGTTAAAAGGTTGTGCATTCTGGACTTGTTTTTCCTTTCACAATTCTCCCTGTGAGGAAGTGGTCAAAGATGGCATGATGTTTTAAGAGCAACTAATAGAATATGCAACCTTAGTATCTGGGATGGAACACAGGTGGTTTGTGAAACACTAGAGTGGGATATATATATGTGTATTTCCAATGACACTGATCATGGATAAGGACAGCCAAGGGAAAAATCACCTGACTTACTGCACCAAACAGGCAGAAGCTGATCCCACAGGGGCTTTTAGACTGGAAGAGTTTGAGTGTTAACAAAATGTAAAGTTACCTTCTGCTGTAATTCGATGCACTTCTCCTGGGCTAGTGCTGCTCCCCTTAAATTCTCCATCTGTCTGGATTGTCTTTATTTTCTTTACTCACAAGGCCACAGCACTTGAGATGCTCTCAGGAAACTTGCTGCAATGAAGAAATAGAAACAGTTAAAAATTACAATTTAAAGCAAACTACATAGAATATGTATTTTAAATAATTTTTTACATGTGAAATTGACTGGGATTAAATCTAGTGGTTTAGACAAGGCTAAAAATGTGTATCACAGAAAACTGTGCTTCTCTGAATGTACATTCATTTTTGTTCTTTTCCATCTTTCTCCCTTTGCCTCAGACAGCAGTCATTGCATACTTGCTGAATAACTTCAATTCTATTACTTCTGTTGAAAAAAGTCATGGTGGTCTAATTTTAGTTTATCTATCTTGCCTCCCATTTCAGATGGATCTTCCATGCTATGCACCAAGGAGGTCCAGTGAGCCAGTCCCTTTGGTGTGTGTGTTGCAGCAATACAATCTGGTGTTCACAGTTCCCTGAATGATATGAATAAAAATATTCCAGCACATATAGAAGCTGCAACAATGGCAAAACTGTACATATCAAAGACAGCCAGAGCATTCACCAGAGAGAATGGCAGGATCTGGGGTTTGGATTAATTTTAAGGTTTATTTGGATGATCAATTTGGTAGCCTTGTGGAAATTGTAGCAGTCCTGTGTTTGGGTTAAAACTTGAAGAAGTTATGAACTTTTCTCTGTCCCTGTATTAACTGCAAACAAAACTCTCCCTCTCTCCCTGCTTCGTGACCTTGACGATGACACTGCTTCCACAGCTATAAACAAAACTAAAAGCAGATCCATGAGGATAATTATACCACAGCAGACGTTTCAACAGGTTGTTTGTCCTGTAGAACTTTTTAAGGAATCTGGCACACAGGAAACAGTTCCTGAAAGTATTCACTGAATCCAGACCCCAAGCTTTCCCACTACTCCTATAGAGTGCTCACTGTAATGATCCATAACCTGGAGAAAACTGAATAAATACAGAAGCAGATGTCACAGATGAAAGAGATAACAAACGATTAGCATTTTTCTCAAGATTTAAGAGAGTGGTGAGGCCCTGGCACAGGTTGCCCCGAGAAGCTATGGCTGCCCCTGCCCTGGAAGTGTCCAAGGCCAGGTTGGAGAGGGCTTGGAGCAGCCTGGGCTAGTGAAAGATGTCCTTGCCCATGGCAGGAAGCTGGAACTGGGTGATCTTTAACATCCCTTCCAACCCAAACAAGTTTGTGATTCTATGATTACACGATTTTCTGCAGCTTTATGCTACCAATAAACCCAAGTGTCCAAAGTTAATCAACTTCACAGACTCACCAAGGGAAGGAAATGTGGTTTTTGGGTATTATTTCCCTAATTAGAGCCTACACTGGCTTTTCAGTGATATACAATCCATTCCGTAAGACCCCTATGAACAGGAAACACAGCTATGGGTCATATACCCAAAAACCTAATTAAAAAAATTTTATTATTTACTCCATTATGTCTTGATGCTTATCATACTATTTACAAGGATGTTTTAGTTTGGGTTTCTAATATATAAAGTGCTGGAGGAGTGTCACACCTTCCCAAAGCATCCAGAGATTAGGAGCAGACTTGTGTTAGCAGCTTTTGCCCTCAACAAAATCAAATCTTATAAGCCCCATGGTTCTAAACCAGAGTTTTTCTAAAGAGCTCAAATGCTTTGATTGCTGTTGCACTCACAGAATGTCAGACTCGTTTAGGTTGGAAGAGACCTCCAAGACCATCGAGTCCAGCCTGGGACCAGTGTGCAGTTTGTCAGCCAGACCAGAGCACTGGGTGCTCCATCCAGCTGTCCCTTGAGCACCTCCAGGGATAGTAACTCCACCACTTCCCTGAGCACTCTCAGTGCTTGACAACCCTTTCTGCCAAGAAATTCTTCCTCATTTCCAACCTGAACCTCCCCTGGCACAACTTGACCCTTGTTTCTTCTTGTTCTATTGCTTGTTAACTGGGAGCAGAGCCTGACCTCTGCCTGGCTGCCCCCTCCTGTCTAGAGCGAGTTCTAGAGAACAAGAATGTTCCCTGAGCCTCCTTTTCTCCAGGCTGACCCCCCCAGCTCCCTCAGCCATTCCTCATGATTTACTCTCTAGACCCTTCCCCAGCCCCACTGCCCTTCTTTGGAAGGGCCCCGGCACAAAAGGCTCAAGCTAGGGTGGCAGGGAGAGCAGGGATAAACTCGGTGCTGTGAAAAGGAGGAAAAGAACTTGTTCTGCAGTGCAAAATGGGGAGGCGCCACTCTTTGATCAGAGCAGAGGTCAGCACCATAAAAGAAACGGAACAAACAATCTTCAACAGGCCACACTGCCTGTGCCAACACAAGTGGCGCTGGTAACTGCTCCGTCTGATCCCGGGCTCGGGAGTACAACTCGGAGAGATAAAACACTAGGGCTGCTTTCATTAGCGAGAAACCGGACCCTTTCCAAGCCTAACAACCCGAATGGATACTCGGAACGAGGTGCAAATGCGCGCGGTGTCAAACGCAGGTTTGTAATACAATGTGGCTGAGAGTAACCGCGGCCGTTCCCCGCCTCACACCGTCCTGGGAAGGGATACAGAGAGTGCAGCCAACAGCTCAGAGGGTAAAATCCAGCTCTGCAAACACCCTTCCCGGACACAACTGGGTGAACGCCGTGCATCTGCATGGCTGGTTTGGCTGCTTGTACAGCCAGAGCAATCTCTGATGTGTTTTGTTTAAAGACACTCGCCTCTCGGATCAAAGGATGAGGATTGGGTCACTTTAAAGGATTATCTATTGGAAAAGCGACATCCTTGTCACACCACACCACAAATCTCAGGCTGTAGGGCTGAGATTACCTATATTCACTTAGAGCTCTCTTTTCTGCCTCTTGTGATGACAACAAGTATCACATAACAGGAATGCTAAATGACATTTATATTATAAATGGTAAAAAACCCCAAATATTTAATCTGTGCTTGCACTCTGACAGAAACCAGTAAAAATCGATGCACTTGCATTAATTTTAATGCAAAAAAAATTATGAGAGGACAAAAGTATTATTGTCACTTATCTGCCATCACACACCTCGAGCTGGTGTGGTTTGAGATTTCTGTGCAGTCACATCAGGAAGTAGGAAGGAGGTGGCCAGAGTATTCAGTTTGTTCCTCCTGGATCACAGCAAACCATCATCTGCAGAGATACTTACAAAGGTATTGTTCAGTTTGGACCTTGCACCTGAAGATTAGAGGTTAATCTCTGAATTAGAAGGTTGAGAGTCTGTGTCAGGCATTTCCAGCTGGCTTGGAAACAATGTAATTTAACAGCGGGGGGCTCTTACAACCAAGGCAGTCCTTGTATCAAGAGCACATAGAGGCATCTATCAGGATGTTTTGGTGGGCTTTCAGCAACAGGAAGGTCTGGGGGGAACTGTGCAGATCCCGTGATGAGCGCCAGGTGAGGATTTACTTAAAAAGCAATGTTTGATTTCAGAGGAGCTGCAGACCCAACCGGTGCTCTCCAACATCAGCAAATAAGAGAAGCAATGCCTAAGCAGTCAAATAACAATAATCTCTTTTTGTTTCTGTAAAATATAACTGGAACAGGCACTGGTGGCTTGAAACACCAGGTCCAAAACATCCACAGTGTACTAGTGCATAAAGCCATCACTGATCTTTACAGTCATGTGTTTCTGTGGAACAGGTCTAAAAGGTGAAATGGAAAAAGCCCATTTCTCCAATGAGGAAGCCACAATTTAAATATTTAACGTATTTGACTTATATTTATACTCAAATTTAACATACATTTAAGTTTGGTTACTGCAGGACTTGGTCTGCCCTAATGGAGGCAAGAATATTAATATCCCAAGTACACTTTGGGGATGAAAATCTGGGGTAGGGGGCCTGAGGGCTCAGTCATGGCATGATGACATATTCAAAGAGTTTCATTAAAGAAATATGGTCAAACTGACATGGGCATCCTAATGTTTGTTATTTTTTCGTGAAATTGTAAGAAAATTGTTGTAAACCAGGGATTTGGAGGTTACTTTTGAATGCAGAGTGCCTGGTGGGAAGGAACTGTGTGGATGAACACAGAATCCCATGAATACTTAGGTTGGAAAGGACCTCCAAGACCACCGACTTCAGCCTTTGGTGGATCACCACCTTGTCAGCCTGACCAGAGCACTGACTGCCATGTCCAGTCATTCCTTAGACATCACTTTTTACTGGAATTCCGTGCTCTGCAGTTTCACTGACCACCACTTTCAGTGATACCTACCAATTCATTTTCTGAGCCTTTCAGCAATGCCCCATCAATTTCTATCATAAGAGGCATTCGGAGAGTGCTTTTTAACGCATGTCGTCCGCCCTGTATGAGAGACCATCACTTTGAGGTGGAATTCTCAGTGTGGTGGGGTTTCAACAAGGGCCTTCCCTCACGGGGGTCTCCCGCCCTAGGCGCGCTCCCTCACGCTCCGGCGGCAGCGCTGCCCCCACAGACCGCGGGGCCCTGCCGGGGTAACTCGGCACCTCCGTGCCCGCGGGCGGCTCTCGGGGAAGGTTCCCGACGGAGGCCAGGCCGAGGTACCCGCGGCCCTTACCGAGGCGGAGGGGCCTGGAGGCCGAGGGTGATGACGCAAGCGGCGGTTCCGGCGCCGGGGCGGTGACCGAGGCGGCGGCGCGGGCGGAAGGAAAGGAAGGAGGCGAGGGGGAAGGGGTGTCTCGCCGGCGCCGCCGCCGCCGCGGTCCCGGTGCCGAGGACGGGGAAGGGACGCGAGGGGAGCGGGAGCGGGCGGCGTGAGGAGAGAGCGGGAGCGCGCGCCGCGCCACGGGAACGGGAACGAGAGCGGCGCGAGCGGCGGCGGCCGCAGGAAGTATCGCGAGAGTTGGCGCGGCGGCGGCGCCGGCGCTAGAGGTGACCGAGGCAGCGGCGGCCGCGGGCGCCTCCTCCTCNCTCCTTCTTCTCCTCCTTTTCCTTCCTCTCCGGCCATGGAGAAGGCGGTCGGCGCGGCGGTAGCGGTGACGGCGGAGGAGGGAGGCGGTGAGGGCGGCGGCGGCGAGGCCGGCAGCGCCACAGCGGGGCCCGGTCCCCCNGGCGGCAGCGAGAGCAGCAACAACGGCAGCGACGACGAGGAAGAGGAGGAGGAGGAGGAGGAAGACGAAGAAGAGGAGGAGGAGGAAGAGGAGGTCTCCGAGGTACGGCGCGGGGGAGGCCCCGGGGGTTTCCCTGCTGATCCGGTTTCATAATTCCAGTTCT
>VXBU01000225.1:119412-187130 GCA_013400315.1 Bombycilla garrulus | reverse complement strand
GCCTCCGGCCACCCCCGCCTCGGGAGGGGCGGCCGCCGGTCCTCCCTGCTCGCCGGGACGCGGGGCCAGCGCCCCCCGATTTTCCCCAGGGATCGGAGGCTCATCCCCGGTGTGGCTTTATCCCGAAGGGAAAGGCCCGGGAGCCGCTGCAGGTGCTCTCTGCCGCCGTGCCGTGTGCCATGTGCCGTGTCGCGATGGATGTGGGAGCCGGGAGAGGGAGAGCCGAGCGGTGGGAAGGCTTCCTGCAAGCCCGGCATGAGGCTCCGGAGATAGGCCGGAGTGCTGGCAGCGTGGCTGGGAAGGTGCTGGCGCGCCCAGTGGTGGGAATAGGTCGTCTTGGAGAGAGTGTGCAGGTAAAGCAGGTGAAGGTGCAGCCGGGCCAAGGCTGCCGGAGGGCCCAGGGTGTTGAACTGCTGAGTGACGTTTTCTCCGAACCTGAAAGCTGCCCTGATTCCATGCAATGCAGAAACAAACCCAGGGAAGAGCCAATAATTCGATTTTCTCTGGTGTTAGGATTTTCAGGTAGGTATCGCTGGAAAAGGCCGGTAAGGCTGGGAGCCCCTCATTTGCATATGTAGTCACACTGGGTTGCTTTGTTGAATGGTTTTAATTCTGTAAACTCCCCAGCTGAACATTCACTTCTGCTTTGTTTTTTGGTTGGTTTTTTTTTTTTTTTTTTTAGCATCCGCAGAAAAGTCCACTTGTAGTTTCTTAGCTTTTCTTTGAACTTGGTTTCTAAGCGGTTTGGCTTTCAAGTGATATCGATACAGTTCTGTTAGAAATTGGGCAGGAAGGAAGAGTGTGATAGGTTCAAGGAAGGGCTGGGCTACAATGGTGATAGGTTTTTCCACGGTTAAGCAGCACTCTGCATTTCATTCCTGCTCAAGTTGATACGAGCAGCATTTTGCCCAGCTGTTTGAGATAAATTGCATGCAGTGAGCTCGTCTCAACGAGTTGGTGCACCTATTTCTGTGGTGTTGATTTTTAGGAAAGTCCATAGCATTGTGTAGGTAGACGTTTTTATGGTGTAAGACATGTAGGATAACTGGTTTGCTGCTGAACTGTGTTGTCCAGCAGTCCTGCAGGTGCTTGGAGAAGTCTGTTGAGCACAGGCCTTTGGGCTTTGCTGCCGGGGTGTGTGGGGAAGGGATGGAGCCTCTGGAGTGACTTCAATGTATCAGCTGACAAGCCCTGAGATCAGTCGGGTGTGATGGATACATTGAAGGGAATTTGTGTCAAGCAGTCCTGCTGGTGAAGTCCCAGGCAGGTCTTGGTTGGTGGTCCACAGCCGTTCTTCCCAAAGGCTCCATGTGCTGGGAGCTTTCAGATGGAATCATGTGTGCGGCAGAATGAGAAGGACAGGGACAACTGAGGAGCACAGGTGGTGGATGAGGTGAGCCACAGGCACCTATTCCACATTCTTTGAGACCTGCAGAGTGGAAAAAATGCCAACCATAATTAAATAATACAAGGCAGGAGAGAACCTTTTAATTTTTTTTGAGTGACATGTGCTATAGGTACTGATATAGGCAGTTTGGGCATCTGGAAGCTTCCCTGGTGGTTTCATTGTATACTAAGTGAAGGCTTTCTCAGGCTGGGTGGTCTGGATTAAATATTAAGCAGGGCTCAGTAAATGAATGAATAATTCTGATGATGAAATTCAGGATTCACAACAAAATACATGCCACATGCTTCATCTGTAATTGTTCTTGATCATGCAGGTTGCTTGCAAAAATCTATTCTAGTCTTTCTCCTAGTGACTTCAGGATAAAATGATGCAGTTTGTAGAATATGCACAGCTGAAGTTTTTCGCAATGTGAACATGAGGATGGCCTGATTAATGGAGCAGAGCATCCAACTTGAATGTGGTTCCCAGCAGCTCCTGGGGAGGAAATACGTTTTGAGTGTTCTCAGTGAAAGGGAGGTTTCCTTGTCTGAAAGGATCCTGATGATTAGTTTTGGCTTTTAGAAGCTTAAAAAAACACTGTAGAAGCAAAGGGCTTTTTAGTTGTTTGGGGTTAATTTTTTTTTTTATTTATTTCACATTTTCTTGAGTTGTGCCTAGCTCTGCAGTTGGATTGTGGTCTTCTGATCACGGGCAGTGTGGAAGGCACATAAAGTGAAAAACACAAGGAAATGTAAGTTGCTGGTTTTGCTGTAAATGGAAACTACTGTGGGAATGCTGCAGAAGCTGGTGTTCCCTCGCAGCCCTTCCCTTCATTATCTCTGTAAACTTAAGACAGTTTGTCTTAGGCTATTTTTTGCCCTTCCTATGCTTAATGCATTAAGACTTCTCTAATCTCTGAAGCAAAGTGCTTCTAGAGTTGACTGCTAATGAGACTGCTTCTCAAAACCAGGAGTACAGTTGCAACAAGTCCAAGGAGTTCTAAAAGGAGACCTGGTGCATCCTGAGTCATAGAAACCCCAGGAGGAGAAAAACAGCGTTCAGCTTAGTTGTTGCTGAGCTGATGGAATGGAATAAAGAGTTATAATCAGCTGTTTTCATCTCTGTGTCTAAACTCCATCAGATCTCAGCGTGGAAACACAGGCACTGTGGAGAGCTTTGGGAGAAGTTTAATGGAAGTTTCATGCCAACAACCTAATGAGCTCCTGCAACACTGTTCACGGCAACCTCCAAGGTGGATTTTTTAAATTGCAGCAAATTGCTGCAAAACCCCAAGACTTTAGGTAGTGGGATCCTGTGTTGTCTTAAAAAAAAGGTAAATTGCCTTTTCCCTACAAAACAGCTGTTAAAAAACGACAACTTTTCTTGGTAAGAGGAACCTTAAGGTGTGAGAAGAATGACAGTAGGAGTTACGTAGCAGGAGAGGTCAGCTTGCAGGCTCCTTCAAAGTATTCTTCACCACTTCAGTTTTCTTCAACACTTCAGTTCATAGTGAAATACTGTAAAAAATGAGCCTCCTAGCAAGATGCTGCTTGGAAACCCAATGTCCAGAGTGTATTAGGGCTTCTCTTATTTAACAGTGAAAGGCTTAATTGTGTAATAAAAATCATTTACAAGCTTATTTCAAGTCTTTGAACTTGGAGGATATTTGCTGCTGGCAGTGAAATTTATAATTGCCCTTTATATCCATCTTAAGCGTTTGTAAGTTAATGTCTTGTCCCTGAATCTTGTGATGATCCAAGGTGTAGATCTGTCTTGGATTTGTGTGTATTTATTACCTTTTCTTTTACTGGATTCTTCTGTGCTGTGCAAATTAGCCTTCCAGAATATAATCCTCAGTTAACTACACCTGTAAGCGCTGCCCTAAGCAAATAATGCTTTTTGAAATGTTTTGGCTGTTTTTAAGCTTTCTTGGTTGGCTTGGGGCTTCTGTAAGTAAAAGTTCATTTTTGTTTTTTCAGCTGCACTTGAAATAGTAATTGAACTGAGCTAGTAAGATGAAGTAACTTGAACAGCAAAACACCACCAGTCCTCTAAAATTTCTTCATGCAGAAGAAGTTACTCTGAATTCCTTGGATTCAGATTTAAGGCAAAGTTAATCTCAAAACTTGGGCATCCTGGTGTGGTTTCAAGAGCATCACAGGCACATGGTTGTAGTATTTAAATTGGAAAAGACTTGAAGAGCTTAAGTGTTCAAATGAGCTGGTTTGAAACACAGAATTCATTTTAGAAATCTATTTCCTTGTTCTAACCCTAACAGTCTTCATCAGAATCCTGGAGTAAGGCTTTTGGATTACTGCAGGGCCACCACGTCTGGCTTGACCACTGTGTGATGTGTTCCCTTCACTGCCTTTACTTTCATGTCCTTGTGTCCTCACAGACCTGGCCTAAACATGCAACTAATTGGGCCCTGTCCTTGTGAGTGTGTGACATCCTGGGGGACACTTCAGTCTCAGATTCTGCTGCTTGTTTATCTTCTGATTATTTCTATTTTTTTTCTGTTTCACCTGTGTTTTGCCTGCACCACTTTGTTTCTTCCATTCAAAAGAGGAAGAGAGAAATACCTTAGCATGGTTCTCAAAAATCCCTGAAATCTCAGGGCTGATCCTGGGGCTGTTGCAGGGGAGTACCACAGCCAGGTTTCACAGTAGTGAAATCTGCTGTAACTGACCCCAGGAAGCATTAGCCAAAACTGTTTAAATTCCCTTCCTTACTCTTCCTGGACTAGGTTCCAGCAAAATCAGTTCGGTTGGACCTATTGATTTTGTTTTTGTTTTGTTGTTTTTGGGTTTTTTTAAAATTTTCAAGTATTACAATATTTTTGCGAGCTTTATTTAATTCAAGTAATCAGTGAATATCTGAGTTGAAAAAGAAACCCCCCAGCATAAAGTGACCACCGCAGAAGGTGGAGTTCAATCTTGGCGGCATCATGTGAATTTGTTTACTTCCTTAGATATTTCTTCAGGAAATGTCCTTATAAACATAATTCCCATGTTCAGGCTGGAGCCAAACACCTCACATTTTAAGCCAGTAATTCAGTTCTGTGAAGAGAATGGTTTTTCTGGAAGAGATTTAGCTGAGAGAATTTCCTCATCTGTCAAGGTTGAAGGCAAATGGGATTGTGTGTTTGTTTTTTTTTCCCTCTATCTGTGTTTTAAAACCAAAACTGTTGGTGCTTATTTAGGATATAGCTGATTTGCAATTGGATTTAGGAGTTGAAAAGTCAGTGCTGCAGATCCAAGATAAGTAAGAAGCCTTTGTTTTGGAGGTTAAGGGAACAAGCCCTTTTAACTTGGTGTTGAATAAAAACTGAATTTGCTATGGGTGTCTTCAGGCCATCTGAGCAGAATCCATGGCTGCCTTGGTAGACATTGTGTGGTTTCTTTTTTTTTTTTTTTTCTGAAATGCTGTGCTTCTAGTTTCTTGATGGTGTAGCTTTGTAGGTGACTCACCTGAAATGACATCCTGAAGATGTGCTGCATCTGTAGAGCTTCCGCACCTGTATGGGACTTCTTTTGTTGTGCCCATAACTTTTGAGGTGTTGAGTAAGAAAACTGTTGGTGGGGAAGGACTAATGCAGGAAATGGTTTGGGTAAGGTAATTTAGCTAATATGTGTACTCAGGAAAGAGTCTTCCTTAGCGTGAGGTTACCAGTGAATATCAGTTTGTCTTGATGTTAGTGTGGGAATTCTGGTGACCTCCATCCAGTTGTTGTGCACTGTCCACAGGAATTCTGGAGAAAAAAAAAACATTGTTGACCAATGAAGGGCAGCATTTCCTCTCTGTTTCCACTAAGCAGTGTTTTGTGTTGATCGGTACTGGGAGAGGTTATCTGAGTATTCCAGATGTTTTTCAGCCAGGTTATCCCCCACACGCCGTCCTAAGCTCGTGACTTTGCAAAGAGCTACAGCCACATGGAGGTACTACTTAGCTGTTGTGTCACCTTGTTTTCACAGGAGGTAATAGTCGTACACCAGGCTAAAAATCAGCCACAAAGCCAAGCACATCTTTAACACATCCTTGTTTGTGCTTGCAGTATTTTCTTTTAGGCTGGATGTTGTCATTAGGATGATTCTGTTGGCGTTACCCAAAGCAGTTTTTGACAAATTGAAATTACTGGTGTTTGATGTGCAGGAATCATTCTTCTGTATTTTACCTGCATCCTCAAAATTCCTGGAGCATAATGGTATATTCTAGGAAATGAGCTGAAGTAAACCTTGTTTTTATGTTTTCCCTGCCCCACCCCAATATCTTACGTGGTATTAATCGTCAAGAGTGGATAATGTGTCCAAATAAGCAACTGCTCAGAGCTAGAAAACAGAACTAGAAAGATGTTGTTGGAACATTAAGAAATACGATGAAATACTGCTATTTAGAATATCAGTTTGGGGTTTTGGCTTCCATCCTCCTCAAGTTCAACTTGAAACAATCAAAAAGTGTCTGGACTTTTTATTTTTTAGGTTAAAACTGAGATCTTGCACACAGTAATACAAGCTCAAAATGCTGCTAAGGGGACTGCCTCATATTTGGTCTCAGGTTTGCTTTCCCTTGGGCTGGTGTACAAGGAATGGTTCTTTCTGGATCTGTGCATCTGTCCAGCTGTGCAGGAGCATTTTTGGAGACTACAGTCCCAGCAGAAGGGGAGTATCTGAAACCCTCCCTTTCGGGCAGGGAATGATTCAGAGATAAGAGGAGGACGGTCGCTCTTATCCTCCCAGCTGTACCTCCCAGTTCTTCCCACACACAAGAAAAAAACTAAACACTCGGAGGAGAAGCTGGAGCTCCCTTCAGCATCTGTGTCTGGCAGGTGACTCACGTGTTTTCCTGTCCTGGAGCTTTCCCATTTCCAAACTTCAGGTATTCTTGTCTTTTGTTCAGTCTCATCCTGAAATGCTTTGCCAGTGGAATTTTCCTCTTGATGCGGTTCTGCAGGTGCGAATTGTTCTCCTCCACAGAATGGGGAACAATGCTTTAATGAAGTTGAAATTTTCAAGTCATGATGTGACTTAGTTTTTTCCCTCAAGTGCTCAGTGCTCTTCAGCCCCTGCATCAGCGTAGGTACTAATCCCACTGAAGTTGGGGGAGTTGGGCTTGGAGGAAGGAAAAAAGAAAAGGCATTCAGTGCTCCTCCCAGCCACTTGGGAAATGATATTGTTGAAAAAAAAAACTAAGTAAGAGAAAAAACACATTTCCAGTTGATCAGTTCCTGGATCCAGTTTGTCAGGCACAAGAGCTTGTGCTGACACAGCAAAGCGCAGGAACTCGGGCAGGGAGGAGGATGAGCACTGCCTCTTTCCCTGGGATAATTCATTTAAATCCCTGTCATAGAAAACATTTGCATTGTTTGTGAGGACTCCAGCCGGTAAGAATGGTACAGATCAGCGAGAGCTTCTGTCTTCAAGGGCTAAGTAGTCCTCTTGACACTTCATCTCTTTGGAAGTGACTGGAACAGATAAATCACACAGATATTTTTTGTTTTTTTTTTAACATGTAGTTTAAAAACTTGGGGCTTCTTCAGATAAAATCAGCACTGACTTTTGTCTCTGGTATTTGTTAAAGTTCTTGAAAGCAGCATATTAAGGATAGGGAGAAAGAGGAATTAAGCAGGATTTTATTAAGATACTGCAGCTTTTATTTTATCACCATCACTTTTGTGTCATTTAGTGCAGTGCAGCAAAGGAGTCACTTTGGAGACTGGCTAAAATAGTCACAATTGTGATTGTAGTCATACCACAAAAAACCAAGCTGGCTTAAAGAAAAAAAAGCACTTTGAATGTTACAGTCTGCTCCATGGAAGAACATACGCCTTCTGTCCATCTCTGTCACTGACAGAAGTGAAAGTTGGCATAACAGCATGCTGGTATTTTTGTGGAGAATCAGCTTGATCAAGGAACTCCTCAGAGATAAATATAGTGGCCAGCTTTCTGTGCTAAACTTCAGAAAAGGGCTCTTCTGGAGCTTGCATGAGGGGGGAAATGTCTGCAGTTCTGTGTAAAATCACTCTCTAAATGCACTTGTGTCTTCAAGTTGAGAGTATTTACTAGTGTCTTTAAGTTGAGGTGGGCTTTAGAAACATGCCAGTACCTGCACCACAGCTGGGTCCTGCAAAAGTCCTTAGGTTAGAGAATGGCACGGTGTGATGGGTTGACCTAGCAGCTTACCTCTGCCCAGAGTGGGGAATCTCTCTCTCTGTGCTCTCTGTAGCTGAGCACTGGTGGAACAGCTGTGCGGAGGGCCGTGTTTGTTATGAAAGTTGATATGGATGCTAATTCCTCCTGTGCTTTGGAGCAGTTGTGGGCTGTGTCCCAGGGCTGTTTAGTTACATCAGAGTATGGCCAAGACCTTGGTTAGGCCTAGAAAAATCTTACAATAATGATAATAATTTACTGGTTTTGAAGAACTGTGTGAAGTAGTGGCACCCTATAAGCACTTGCTTGAGCGAAGTAGATTTGAAGTAAAGGTTACCAGTAGAACTCTCAATGAACTTTATTTAAAAAAAAAAAAAGCCAAAATGTTTTTAAGAAGGGCAGATGTCTTTGATGGTGGCTTTCATTGTAATCCAGAATTGGCTGTTACAGAGTACACAGCTTTTCCAAATAACATTGGAATACTTGTTAATAGAAATAACTCAAGCAATTGATTTCATAACAAAAGTATTGTCCATCCAGTCCAGAGGATACTTAGTTTTTTAAAAAAACTTTTTGTGGACTTCCATAGGATTTATTAAACCTGGTCATAGTAAAATAATTCTGTCAGGCTCTGTGTGTAAGGTGTAATTTAAATGTGGTGGAGGAGAAGAAGCTCTGTGGGAGGGGTGTGTTGGGCTGACAGCTTGCCTGCTAGGGCAGCAAGGAGTTTAGCCGTGCTCCTGGGGAGGGTTTAAGTTGTTTTTTTTTGTTTGGACTCTTGGACGCCTTTAGGGTTAGTCTTGGGCTAAAATCAGGCTCTTACTGCGAGCACGTCTTGGGCTGAAGACAAGTGTTTGCGAGTTACATGTTGTATCTTTTGGTAATCTGAGAGAAACTGAACCTGTGCTTTTATTTCTGAAGGCTCAGCAAAGAAGAGATGGGGAACAGGAGGTATTGAGCTCCACTGTTCAGCTAGAAGTGTTTCTGTCTGGCAGCTGGTCCAGCTACACTGGTAGTAAATGCTGGGAGTTGTGCTGGGTGGTCCCCAGTCTGTCTTGATTTCTCAGGTAACCTCAGGTGAAAAAGAAAATTAACAACTATATTAAATGAAGACAGAGATTATGTTAGTTTCTAATTTTTTATTCAGTTTATGTATTTTGCCTTCTTCAGCCTTATCTAACAGCTAGTTCTGTTAAATTCCAGGCTTGATATTCCTGTCAATGAATGGAGTAGGTTTTCCAGCCATTTCAGGTTGTGAATTTGAAGATGCCAGCTGAGTAACTCTGATTATTGGGAGTTTTGTAAAAGAAAGAAGCATCAAATACATTGTTGTGGTTCCTGCTTTTGGAATAGGTTTCAAAATCTGGTATGAACCAAGTCCAAATTCATTATTAACAGCCTCAATATAGAGCTGTTGAAACGACCGTCTGGTTCACAGCCAGGAAAAGGAAGGCAGGGACATCCCGATCCAGCAGGTCCTGGATTAGGATTTGATTTGAAAATACTTGATATAATATTCACTCAGTTAGAATCTATGTGTAGAAGTGCTGGATGAGGCCGCTTAAAAGGGAGTAGGAGACTTTGTCCTACACAGTGGCTTTTCCTGGTTTAAGGTTTCCTAATTCTTGGTAGGGAACATGTCTGCACTTCAAAACTTGTTAAGAACTTGCAATCAAATTTTCATGTTCTAATGTGGAGCTATCTTGGATTAGTACCTGCCTTAGGATTTGAGAGCTGTTAGTATGAATATTGTTGGACTGCACGTGCTGTTTCTGCTTCTTTTCTGTCACCAGGATTTCACATGTGCAGTGAGAAAGGAATAGAAGTTCATTTATTTAAAGGAGGGTTTAAGTTGTCCCAAGTTGTGTTTTCTGACCATATCCCCCCTCGTTTCACTTGTGTTTTTCCCAGAACCAGGGTTCTTTAGTGTGTTCAAAGTCCTTGGCCTAAGGACTTGGAGCATTATATTACCCAGTGAAAACTTACTGGCTTTACTCTGTTAACTTAAAGGAAGATCTCTTCTGGAAGGCAAGCTCCCCTTAGACAAAAATGTCCACCAGTAATCTTACACTTCTGCCAAAAAACCCTTTCAAAATGCTATGTAATTTTGTCTCCCTTTTTCACCTTTTGTCAGGTACATTTGGATTTGCATTGGGCAGTTCCTCCATAGAAAAATCATAGGAGCTGTCTTCACATGGTTCTTTTTTAGTTTTGTAGTTCAGTTCATCTTCAGGGCAGTGCTGTGGATGGGTAAAGATAGTTTAATTCCTCCTTTTTCCATGCTTAGGTTTGCCTTAGGGAGTTGAAATCCAAGAGAATGGGGCTGATGTAGGTAAGCACTGACCGGGGCGGAAGGCTCCTGGTTGGTGAGCAGGGTTTGTCTCTCTCTGTGCCAGATGTCAGATGCATTTAAACAGAGATAAATAAAGGCTTAATTCAGAAGTGTTTTTATACTTTTTATGCGTACCTTTAGCTTCTGTTGGTGTAACAATAAGAGGCTGCTGATAAAGTGAAGATGATTAGGTCAAGACTCTTGCAGTCTCCTTCAAAGACAGAGCTTGCTTTTGACATTCCTTGTTTTCAGCTTCCTGGCAAAAGTGCTATGAGTGCTTTTTGTCTGAGCTTGTATGATCAGTTGGTGAATCTTTATATTTCTCTTCCTGGTGTGATGGTGTTAACTCTTAATTCCATTGTGGAATTAATCACCTTTTTTATTGACCCTTGAATAAGAAATCGTCTGCGAGATGGTAATGCAGCTGGAATGATGAAATTCCTAATTCCCTAGCTAGTACTGGGAGGAGGTCTCCACCTCTTTGGGGAGGCTTCTCTGGGCATGGAGTCCTTATATTCCCTGATCCCACCACATCCTGGCAGCTGATGCAAGCTGCCGAGTCAGCTTCCGCAGCATGGTGCTTCTTTTAGGGAGGACAGATCAGAGGGGGGTTTTATGAATGGAATTGGGGAAGTTGCTCCATCAGACAGGTCATAACTATCCTAGTCTCTCAACACTCAGTCTTGAAACCTTTTTAGTGTTATGCAGTATTTTAAATGGACAAAATAAACCTCTGGATGTGTTAATTGCGGTGCTTTCAAAGGTAGTTTAGTCAGACACCTTTTCCAGATTCTAGTTTCCCCTGAGCTACGGAGAACTTAGATCTCAAGGATACCATAAGGAATGGAATTCGATCCTTTCCAGCTTTATCTCTCTACCAAAATGAGTAACACTAACTCAACAGAAAACACTCAATGTGTCAGAAGGGTCTGGAATGCCTTGCTGCTGCCCTAGGCCAAAGGAAGAATAGGCTGGAGAGAAATTAGAGATCTGTCTTGGCAGAAAAATTAGTTTTTGAATGGGAAATCGTCTTGGCTGGTCAAAAAAAGTTGTTACATTGTTGTTAAAGAAGAAAAATATGTGGCTTTGTTATCAAAGTTTCCTTATCTGTGGGAGATAATGGAGCCGAATCAAGGGGGTGTGGTAATGAGAATGGGCAGTGAGGATCATCTTGTGACTGTAAAACTCATGTGAAAGCTCCACTGCAGCTTTTGGCAGGAAAGTCAGAAGTTCTCAGAGAGAGACATTGAATTATAAGGCTGAAGGAGTAAAAAAATCAGAACAAAAGTATGGCTTTGGTATTTATCAGGTTAAAGCCCATCATCCCTGCATATCCCCATCCCAATAATGAAAGTGAAAGGAAGAAAGTAGGTTTATTTTATTTGAAATTCACTAAAGCACCTGCCTGAAGAATGTTGAAAATTGAGTCAGGCTGACCACTGCAGAGCTGTGATTGCTGCAAGAAGTGAAGTAAAAGAGACCAATATACAGTGTGAAAATAGCAAAAACAGATGGGGGTGATGACTTGGGGCACTGCCTAAGGTTTGGGTTTGGACTGACTTCTTTTTTTGTAACCCCCCAGGATCTAGATGTAGGAGTTGGATGAATCTCTCTGGAGAGAAAACTTGAAACAGTAGGTTTAAAACTCATTTTGTTTTGTATTGACATAGAACTAAGGGACCTTCAAAATTGCACCAAGTGATGACTGATGCAAATTGCCGCAAAGCAGAGATGATGCTTTTGGGGTATGACAAGATTTTTGTATTTAGAAAAGAGGCTGCAAGAAGTAGCAGAGAAGAACGTTTGTAGTGTCTTGGTGGTTATACTGATAGGATGGAGAGCTGCAAGTTACAGGCTGTAGTTCCCAGTGAAGATTGGTAAATGCTAGTGCATTTATCTGGAGCAGTGAGTACCCTTAGGGGTATCTGTTTGGGGAAACATTCAGTTCTGGCTTAGCTGTAAAGGAGTTTGAAAAATGGTTTTTATTCTAAGAGCAGATAGGAAGAACTGCATTCAGTTCAGCAAAATGAACATAGGTGGGAGTATCATCACTCTAAAAATGGAAGAATTGGGCCCAACACAAATTTGAGGCAGCCCTTGAAAGATCTGTGTGGATATTCCTTGCACCTGGTATTTTTCTTGGATATCAGCAGCTGCTCCTGTATCTTGTCATGTTTTTTTGTTTCATGTTAGAAGAGCAAACTTGGTCATTTGACGATTTTAAATGCTGGAATATTTCCCTTGGTGAATTAATTGAGTTTTCTGATTTCAAGGGTATTTCTAGTTAATGTGAAAGGCTCATTTTGTGTGAGTAAGTGTATCTTGTTTGGACTTTTCATTGTGATAGGTACCTATTTCAAGCTATTCTGTGTGACAGTGGTGGGGGTTTTGCCTCTTGGCATTCCAGCAGATAATCAGAATGTCACAAAATTTGGGCTGGAAACCCATTAGGGTTTTTTGTCTTAACTGTCTCAGGTGCTTTTGGATTCTGTCTGACCGTGTACCTACTTCTGGAAAGGGAAATACTTGGGAATGCCTGCTAAAGGGTATACTGATAATTGGCTCTGTTTTGAGGGCCTGTCTTCAAAACTCTTTTTTTTTTTTTTTCTCAGAATGATTTAGTTTTTTTTAGTAATTAATGAACCTCATGATTTTGCTGAATGAGGTGTTAGTATCTGCATGGGACAGGGTTTAAACAGCCCAACCTTGACACTGTGCTCTGTGGCTCTGAAAACACACAAAAAAAGTGTGTTTATATGCTTTGGGACAGTTGGTGACCAGTACTGCTCGATCAGCTGTAACCAGATAACAATGTGCTTTTGTGATATAAGAGTGGGAATTGTCTGATCAATTGTTCAATGCTCACATTTCTGGGTGCCAGAATCTGTCTCGGATCAATGGTTGAAATGCTTGTGCTTCAGGGTGACGTGATGCCAGTTCAGAATTCGTGGTGGCTTGCGTGGTGCTGGGAGGTTGGAATGAAAGATATTCCTAAAAACTGTCTGCAGGCTCCTGAGCGTGTACAGCTCTGCTCTGCATGAACAACTGTGTTCTTGTGGAGGTTTTTATTCTCCCCTTGGTCATTTCCACATAGTTACCAGTGCTGTGCGAGGAGCACAGTGCAGAGTAAACCAGCCTTCCTTCGTACCCATCCCTAGCTTTACTTTTCTCAGAGCGCTCTCAGGATTCCCCTTGGCTTAACACGCGTCATGTGGCTTCAAACAGGACTTTGTTTCCCGTTTTTAAGACTGTCTCCTCAAGCTGCCCTTCAGATGTTCTCTCTCCCACCTTCTGTGTGGGGAACAGAAGGGTTTTGTGCGTTTAGGCTCACAGAGTGTAAGGGACATGATGGATGGACACAGCTCAGATGGCTGCGTGGTTTTAGGGTACCTCTCCATCAGGAGAAAAGGCTGATTTTTAGTAGTGGATGGTAATAAATAAGGGCTCTGAGAGGATCGTGCCTTTCAGCATAATGCTAAATAAAGATCATTAGCTTTCAAGTGGGAGCTGAGATGTTTCAAAGGGATAATGTGTTTTATCTTCTCTAATCAACTGGTTCAAGTAATTCCTAGAGCTGGACTTGAAAGTGAGGAAGAAATGAGTTTATGTTTACCTGTGCAGAATTTAAGATGTATTTCCTGACCTGTGTGTAAACCCCAAAATCACACAGTAGAAGTACAAAGGAAATTATTCAGAAGGGTCTAAAAAGTTTTTTGGATTTTCCCTAGAAAGTTTTTATTTATTTATTTATTTTTATTTTTCAGGAACGGGATGGAGGCGTGTGTTGAAGCCTTTACTTTAAACCACTATGAGATCTCCAGTAAAACATAAAGAGCTGGGGATGGGCTTTTTAGAATTTGGTGTTCCATACTGTAAATATTTTGGATGTAGAAAAGAAAGTATGAGATCTCATTTTGCAGAAAAGTGTTTCTTTCTAAGTCAGCACCAGACAGGTGCATATTAAGGTAGCCCAGGGAAGAGGAGGAAGGATTGGGTATTGAGGTTTTGAGTGTGAAATTTGGAATGTTTTGTTTGTTGCCCTCAAACAGATGTTGAGGGTGACTTTCTTTCAGTGCCAGGAAGGTTTTTCACTGCCCTCATGGCTCACAGGTAGAACTCGAGTCCTCGTGTCTCTCACAGTGTAAGGGAAGCTCTGGATTATTCTTTGGGTTAGGGTTTTTTAACTGGGGTGATGCTGTTGCAGACAGGGCTCTGTAGTTTCCCAGGCAGAATGGGAGATGGTTCAGCTCTGAAGGTGATTGAGTTCCTCCTTCTGAAAATCTGGTGCTTGTTTCGTAGAGCTGGAGGAGATGATGTCGTTCAGTTTGCCCTGTGTGGAGAGCAGACAGCTGCTTTTGTTCCTGTATGATGCTGTCTTTGCATTTGAAAATGTTTTCAGTGGTGTCATGTGTGAAGTATCTCCAGCTCAGTGCTAAGTTGTGTGTCTTAAGCTTTTTTTTGTGTGTGTGTGTGTGATATAAGGTATCTGTTAATTCTTTCAGAGGCTCAGAAGACTGAATAACTTGTCTTTTGAGACATGAGTGTTATGTGGGAGGTGGTGGCTGGTTTTTTCCTTTTTTATATATATATACACAAAGAAATCCTTCAAGCTGTCAGGGACAGCTTTGTACTTGGGCTAATGTTTGTGCGTTATTGCTGGATTTCATGTACGCAGGAACAGTTGCAAGGGGTTGCTGGGGATGTTGGAATTGCCCCCTAAAAGCGTGACTCCAGAGGAACCATGGAATATTGTTCTGTGGTTCTTCCTTGAATTAATTCATGTCAAACACTGTAAAATCTGGCGTGTTCCCTAAAGTGGAAAAATAGTGTGGGCAGCCAGGGCAGGTATTGAGCTTGTGTAAAATGAGGGACTTTGCAATAGGTGAGTAGGATGTGATTCCCATTTTTGGTGGTTCAATACCATTTTTAGATGGAAGAATGCAGCAATGCCTACAATTTATAATGATCAACTGGAATTTCTCTTTGTGATGTAACTAGCGAGTGTGGTCAACTTTTTAAATCCAAGTAAGAATATTTTTGCTGTCAAGTGAGTGTTTTTAACAATTAGTATTTTTTGGGAAAAGATAGCATTGATTAAACAAAGTGTTTACTATGAGTGTTTCTTCAAGTGAAAACGTGAATTTAATTCTTTGGGCCGTTAGACTCCTTTGTGCTCTGCTAAAATGACATCATGAGAGAGGAGATTTTTGGTGGGGTTGACATTGACAAAATTTATTATGCTGCATGTTTTGAACTGGAAAATTATTTATTTTGAGAGCTGCAGATATGATTGCTTGGTGATTTTGACTTGCTGCATACAGAATTGGTATCACTGGCACCTAGGGTCATGGAATATGTAAGCAGATATCATCTTTTGGTCCATTTGATGTTTTGGGTTAAGCACAGAGGTGTGTAGGTAGGAAGCGGGTACTCATCTTGGTAGGGAGATGATGACGTTCCGCAAAGCTGCCTTGTGGAGACCTTGCTCCATGCGCTAAGCACCTTTTTCTATCGGTGTCGTAGCTGTTTCTGGAATTCCTGCCAGCCGGGAGCTGGGTGGAGGAGGAAGGGACGAGGGTAGTTGGAAACAAGGCAGTTGTCGGAGCAGCACTCGAAGGAGGTTCAGGAGGTTTTGGTGTAATGGGAACACAGGTCATAGCACAGAAACAAACGCGGCACGGCTCGTATCTGCCTTAATCTAAGGGCTGGGGTTTCTGCGAGGTCACGGCGGGGAAGGAGGTGAAACGATCCCCACAGGCCACGTACAAACGAGCTGGTTCTGCTCGGGCTTTTTTCGTTGAACTCTTCTCTTTTCCCAGCTGCGCTGCTGGCGGCGGGCCGCCCGGCGGGCGTTGGGCAGCGGCGCGGCGCGCAGCCCCCCTTCGCACGCGGTGGTAGGCGCCGGGCGCGCACGGGGTGGAACGGTCCATTTCCTGTTCCCGTGCCGCCGCCGGGGGGGGCCCGGCCGTGAGGGAGGGGGCNTCGGTGGGGCCCGGGCGAACGGGGCCGGGCACCGGCTCTTCCCCCCTCGCCGGGAGGGGTGCGGGACAGGCACCCCCGGGGATGACATTGTGGTCACATTACCGAGGATTTCAGCCACTGCCTGCCATAACTATCTGTCTTTTAATCTTTGTTGCCAGTGTTTCCGTTTCATAGAATCACGGAATCACAGAATGGCTTGGGTTGCAAGGGACCCTGAAGATCGTCTTATTCCAGCCCTGTGCTATGGACACGGACACCTTCCACTAGCCCAGGTTGCTCCAAGCCCTGTCCAACCTGGCCTTGGACACTTCCAGGGATGGGGCAGCCACATCTTCTCTGGGCACCCTGTACCAGGGCCTCACCTCCCTCACAGGGAAGGATTTCTTCCCTTCTCTCAATTTGAACCCATTTCCCCTTGTCCTGTCACTACATGCTCTTGTAAGTAGTGTCTCCTCTTTTTACCTGCAACTTCCCTTCAGGTGCTGGAAGGCTGCATTTGGGTCACCCTGAAGCCTTTTTTCTTCCAAGCTGAACAATCCAAATTCTCTTAGCCTTTCTTCATAGCAAAGGGGCTCCATCCCTCTGATCACCTTGGTGGCCTCCTCTGGAATCTGTCTAGCAGCTCCATGTCCTTCCTGTGCTGGGGACCCCGGAGCTGGAGGCAGGACTCAAGGCAGGGTCTCAGCAGAGCAGGGAGGCACATTTGTTGCAGTATGTAATTTCTCTTACTGCATTTCCAGTTGTCTAAATGTACCCTGTTCTTGCTTCCTCTACAGAAGTAGATCTCC
Organism: Bombycilla garrulus; assembly: GCA_013400315.1. Lineage (NCBI taxonomy): Eukaryota > Metazoa > Chordata > Aves > Passeriformes > Bombycillidae > Bombycilla > Bombycilla garrulus. Next base: position 170,495 of record VXBU01000225.1, on the reverse strand, counting down.
CTCTGCAGCAGTAATTTACTATGAAATAAACGACATTATCCCTTCCTGTGAGGGTAAGCTGGAAATAACTTTTCAGCCAAATGGAGAGGCCAGCCAAGAAATCATAGAGTGAAACAGGTCTTTATTACAGGTTATACTCGCCGTAATAGTTCAAGGAAATGTTCCCTGGCACAGGGTGCCCAGAGAAGCTGTGGCTGCCCCATCCCTGGAAGTGTCCAAGGTTGGACAGGGCCTGGAGCAGCCTGGGCTAGTGGAAGGTGTCCCTGCCATGGCACAGGGCTGGAATGAGATGAGCTTCCAAACCATTTTATGAAATACCTTTTTCTTGTTCCTGTGGTTTTTCAGGTTTTGCAAGCAAAAACATGATTTCATTGCCAGATGACTTGTCAAAATATTTGCATGAGTTCTTTATTGTAACAAGAAGCTGCAACCTTATTAGCTGCTGTCAAAATTCTGACAAAGTAGTGCTTTCCACCCATGCTTGTTCTGTAGGCTTTTTTCCATAGTAGCCACACTTAGGTTGCCATTAAGTTTTTGATCAGTAGGAATACTTGGTATTAACTTCTGTGTGGACTTCGGAACTGTTTAACCTAATTACATCCAGAATATTAACTCAGCTGTTCACTTTGTGATGAATGAACTGGCACAGGTGTATGAGCAAGACATTTTCACCAATATCTGTGTGTGTGGCTGAGTTTGCACGGGGAAGCAGGAAGAGCAATTGTGAACTGGGCTTTGTGCCATCAGATAAATATTTCAGTACTTCACTAGCCTCATTGCATGCTGAAAGCTTTTTCCTTTATTTGTTCTTTATTTTAACCACAGTTACCATATGCAGCTTCATAGTATGTCAAATTAATAGGGTACATGGCGCTTATCAATAGTCCAGTTTGGAAGGGCAGTTGACAAGTTAATTTTGTCAGTGTAACAGAATTTGGACTTCTTGTGTGAGCTGAGCAATTACATCTTGCTTCTCAGTGGGATATGGTGGCTTTTCTTTTGATAATTTTTTCACACATTCAGTTCTTGTTCTTAACATCAGCTGCATCCAGGTAAAAACCATCCTCAGGAATCAAGCATGGCTTGTGTGGCCTTAGATGTGTGTGAGGTACGGCTGAGTCAGTTCATGAATCTCTCAGGTACTCTGGCAGCAGTGCAATCTAGTCGTGGTTCCTTAGCACATCACTAGAAGCCATGTAATTGTCTTGCATTCCAGGATGTGTCCACAAGTACAGCTTATAGTTCTCTCCAAACTTGTTTCTGTTGTAACTTTGAGCAGTCTGTTTACACTGAGTGTCTTATTTTCCCATTTCAGGGCTTTTTATTTTTTTTTTTTCTCTCATGGAGCAGTTTCTGGTGCTCATTAAAAGACAGCAAAGTGGAGATGGAGAGAGCTGCTCTTGCTTGGGCAGCAGGATCTGTCATCTCTGTCCTTCTGAAAATAAGTGGTGCTGCTTAGTATTTAGTTAAATGTGGAGTGATCATCAGACCTTGCCTCTTCATAAAATCTTCAAGAGTGTTTTCTCTCTAAGCTGGTTATAATTTTAAACCAGAAAAAGGTGTTTTCTGTAGTGTGCTAGTTACGTTCAGTTACCAGAGAGACCGATGTTCAGATGGTGTTAGAGGTCCTTACTGCAAGGGCTGCTTCTGGGGCCAAGATCACATCTGAATGATAAAACAAAAATAAGTCTCCAGCAAATTTAATGCAGCTGGAGGCAGACGTGGCTGTCAGCCCAGAGGATTTCACACAGTGTCCTGGCTGCCCTGTGCTTAGGCCACCTTCAGAGAAGGTGCACTTGCTGCAGAAAGTGGAGCTGGCTTTGCTGCTTTCAGCTGAAGACAAGCGTTGTCTTGGCTCTGTCAGTTGAATCTGGCATTGAAAGCTTTCTGTGGGAATACAGGTGAATAAAATTTCAGCACTGGGGGGCTAACCTGCCCTTAGCTTCTGTTCACTCCCTTCTTTTGCTCCTGTATCTTGACCGTATGTTTGTTGATGTGTGACTTTACTGACGCAAGGCTTTTTTTGTTGGCTTAAGCTTTCAGGTTTTGGCTTGTGTGTGCCGGTGGAGGAGTACTTATGTTACAGGAGAGCTTAGTATGGTGTAAACCTGAAGTTGTGCTCTTGATGCTTGAAGTAGTCAAGATAAGCACTCTGTTGGGTGGGAGAATAGGAGGTAAGTTCAGTCCTGGCAGATGAGGACGTGGTCCGTGTTGGGCACTGAACTCGGGCTCGTAGCTCAGAAATCCACTTAGGAACCTTATGACAGTGGAGGGGTAAATTTATGTTCCTTGTGTTGATTTGAGACTTTAAAGAGCAGCAGCCATGCGCTCTGACCTTCAGGCTCTCTGAAAGCTCACGTGTGCTTGGCTTTAGGGAGACAGGCTGGGCTCAAGTGCAGGCCCACACATGGCGCTTGCTTTATGTCCTTACTGAGTGCTTTTATGTCCTTCAGCTTTCTAGCTTAAGGTACATAGCTGCCACCTACTTTGAACTGAAACTCAGAATCACTGTGAGGAAAAACGCCGTTTGTTACTGTGATACTGGGAGTATTTCCTGACTGTAGAGGGGGTTTTTCATTTGATTTCATACTGGAGTCGTGGGGATAATTTCATAGTGCCCAAGATCCTGCTTTGTATGTAGCTACCAGTGGTATAGGTAAGAGGTGAGGTGATATGAAAGGATCAGGTGTTACACCTTTGATTGTCTAGCTGAACCACAGTGAGGACAGCAGAGCACAGTTTGGGCGGTGACCACAAGATTTACACAGAGCAGAGACTGCCCTGTGTGAGCACACAGGTGCTCTGTGAAACACTGTTGCAAGGGGAGCAAACACCGAGTAGCAGAGTCCTGTCTACAGTGCACACGTTCAGAGATCAAGGAGGCCTCTGCAATGCAATTTTTCTTTAACAGGCCAAGTTTTTAAATATTTATAAACATTGTAGTCTCGGTCTGAAGATTAAAATCAGCATTATATTGCAGTGTTTGGGCATTAGTAGCTTTCCCACGTTCCAGCTCTTAAACAGGCTGCTCCTTTCCCTGTTTTCTTTCTCACAGTTCCTCTTAGTAATCCTGTCTGGTGTGCTTTTTACCTGTTTTCCTGTCTTTTTTTTTAAAAAGAGCTTGCCCACATGAAGTTGGTGTCGGCTACTGTGTGCTCCAGTATTTCCTGGTGATTTCAATCATAAAATATCCTGAGCTGGAAGGGACTCACAGGGTTCTGTGCAAGTCTCACTCCGCACTGCAGTTCAGCTCGAAGTCCAGCTGAGTTGTTGCAGTCGTTCATAGGTTGTCAGGACAGCCTCTCTGTGCCTTGTTTTCGAGTAAGTTGGAGCCCTGCTGTGGTATCCCTTTCATTGAGGCACCATTACTAAGTCTGGGCCATATCTAGTCCCAGCCCCAGGAGACAAGTCTTGGAAGCTGATGTTCTGTGTCCAAGGTTGTAGTGTGAGGAGGAGAAGCAGCAATCCTTCCACAGACAGGGCAGCACTGAGACACCCACAGGGGACCAGGAGGAAACTTCCCAGCAGTAAAGCTTGGGCGGTTCCCAAGGGCTCCTTCGTTGTCTAATGCTTTCAAACCAGCTGTGGAAAGGTGATTCCCTTGGAACTGCTCTCTGCTTCCTGCTGCCTCCTCTGCCTGGTTTTTCTGTGGCAGGAGGCAAAGGCCTTGGAACAAGCGTGTGTTGAACCTTCCTGGGAAAGCAAATTCTGTCTTGGGTTTCTGTTACTTTTCCTACTGTTGTGCAGAGCAGGGAGCTGGTTCTGGGTTCTTTTGTGTGACAAATGGGATGGGAAATCTCGTAGATAGAATTTCTCTGAGTCTTAAGCTGTTTCTTCTTGACTTGCAGGAAGAGGTTACAGACTTCATGGTATAATTTGAAGCCATTCTTGTTATTTATGCTTTATTGCTATATGTTTTTTGTAACAGTAATATGAAAATGCCATTATTGTGTGAGGAACCTCTAAGTAACTAACTTCATTCCTGGTAACTGTATTTAAAAGGTCAGTATCATTTAGTGGTTGTCTGCCACTGAGGGTCTTACCAACTGGGAAGTCTTAGCTAAGGTCTTGATTAGCAGGTGGGATCGGTTGATCAGCAAAGGTTGGTCATCCCAGGCTCTTCATCTTTTAAGCTCTTGGTTCAAACTGAGTCCTTAATCAAAAAACGGTGAAAGATTTGAGAGGGACGTTGCAGACAGGTGGATTTATTTAGATTTTCTCTTTTCGCTCCCGCCCCTTCATATATCCTATCTTTGAATGTTCATAAAATGTATGTGTAAAAAGGTTGTTTACACAGCCAAGGTACTTGTTACTTTTTTTCACATGTGCTTGAAATCTCTTCAGATCTTTGCCTTGCTGGAATTTGCTGGCTGTGTTGACTGATAGGAAGTCACATGCTCTAAAGCTGAAACCCACACTCCAAACAACCTGTTGCACTGCCTTGGCATCGGAATCCTGCAAGAGAGAAATCCAGGGAGCTGGCTGGTATAAGTAGTGGTTCTCTGTCACTTAATGGCCATGTAAATATGGAATAAGTAAGATTAAATATCTTCATGGAGCAGATGTGATCGAAATCATTAAGGAGAGAGTAGAAATGAAAATTGTGGTGGTGACTGGAAGGAAATTGGCACATGATGTTTATACCATGTGGAAGCAAATACTGAAAAGCAAAGACTCCACTTAAACTTGCTGTCTTTGCCCTTAAACATTGATTTACTCTTTTTTTAAATAGAGCCTCTTTTTGAAAAGATGGGAAAAATAGATATATTTGGATTTAGTCATACTTGTGTCTTGCTTTAACTACCTTCAGAAGTCTGTTCATTTACCATATGTTAAAAGCTGTTCAAATCCTTTCAGTATGCTGCAGCTTTCCGTTGGGTGTGTCAAATGGAGCAAAAAAAAAATTACAACTCATCTATTAGATATGCCTAACAGTAGTTTGTATTGGAGGAAGAATTCAGGGACTGTCAAGCTTGTCAGAATTTTAACCAAATTAGTTGAAATTATTAGGAATAATTCCTTCTGTGCTCAGTTCCCCAGGCAGTAACAATAGGAATTCTAATCAGATACTGAATCCAGCTGTCTCCTGCTGTAACTTTATCCTTTCACTTCTCATCGTAAGAGAAGATTGGTAAACTAGGCCATACTGGTTCCTTCATTGAAAAAAATACTTGTGTTGTAAATGCTGAAAAAGGAAAGGAAATCTGCCTTAGAATTCAGCTGGTTCGTTTCTCTTCTTTGTTGGGCTCAGTTTTTGTGTGTGTGAGCATGGTTGCTGGTTTGGGACAGTGGGACAGGAATAAATACAAATGAATTAAATTGGAATAACTCAAAGTAATTTCAAAGCTCTTGACCTAACTAGTCATATCTTCCCAAACTGTTTTTGGTTAACATTATTAACATCTCTTCTTACACGTGGACTTGGCTTTGCTGCATGATGCTGCAATTTTTGATATCAATAATTATTTCAGCAATATAATTACATGAAGAAATGTAAATGTCCTCTAAGGACCTCTGGTTTCTACTCTCCCCTCCCTGGTCCTGATAGGTTAAATTGGATGTGGGCTGCAGAACTTGTGGAGGCAGGATAAACACAAGTTCTGATAAAAGTCATCTGCACAGCAAGAAAAAAGGAATTTCTCTAGTTTGCCATAAACTGAATCTTACGTAGGGTTTGATCTTTTGGGATGAACCTGTTTCCTTGATACTCACTTAAAACATGTTCCCTAAGGAGCCATTCTTGAGTCTCCAGGTTCTGCTGTGATGGTGAATTTCAGGCAGTAGCAGCTTTGCTGGTGTCTTTGCTGTTTCCTGGCTTGGGAAGTAAAGGTGAGGGAAATGGTAGCTAAACCTTCATGTACTGAAAGGTTTCACAGTTTCACTTAAACTTTGGGGAGGCTGGAATCAAATTGGACAAACACTTGAAAACTCTGCAACAGAGTAACAATAATTTCTGCCATGTTGTGTTGTATTTCTTGTGTCTAATGTGCTTTAGCATCCACATCTCCTGTCCATCAGTCACTTAGCGTAGCGTGGCTTGAGACAAGGAGCTACCACCTGGTGTCAAGGAAGATGAGCTGTGAGGCAAAGAAACCACATTGCTTTGGGTTTTTCGGACCTTGGAACTGAGTTTAGTGAAGACAGTGAAGAGAGGGATAGAGTCCACTCATAGGGTGTCCTCTCAGTGAACTGGTGCTCTTAATTGCTTTGATGATGGGACGGGAAAGCTCTCACTAAGCCAAGCTACACGTGGCATTGCTGGATGAAAAAATTTGTTCTCACATTCCTGCTCTTTTTTTTTTTTTTTAACATATCTACTCACCAGTAGATGCTGTATTGCTGTGAAGAAGCCCGTGCACACGTCAGTGTTTCATTCATGCCAAAGGGAATTCTGAGCTGGACTGGAACAGAGTAGCTGTTTGTGTGTTCATCCTGTCCCTCCTCCACATGTCCTCCTTCCCTTCTGCTGCCTCATCCTTCGGCACAGAGCACTCGCTTGCTGTTGTGAAGAGCAGCCGACCAAAACCACTTATGGAAGGGAAAGATTGCCTGCCAAATTTGTGTAAGAAAACATGTGGGCAGCTTATAACTACTTCTGTTTGAAACCAAACTGGTGCTGTGCAATTCAGGCCACTTGCTCACTGTGTTTTATGCTCAGTGGCCACAGTGAATGATTGAATAAATTTGTGTGTTCTGTGGGTGACTGTGGACCTGCTGCCTGAAGGGCAGATGGCAAGAGTGATCAGAATTGAGAATCTGAGATGATTTCCTTTTTGCTGGGGCAAGGAGGAAGAAACTCTGCTCAGGTGTGTTTTCAGTGGTTTTGTTTTTTTGAAGCCTTTTAATCCCCAGTGTTGTCTTGTGAGAGAGAAACACAGATCTAGGGGGAGTGTGGGTTATACATATAGTGGGCAAAGCAGGCAGACTGGAGTGGGAGGAGAACAGCTTTTCTTCCATGCAGTGCTGGGAGAGATGGATGTCTGCCACTGACATGTCTTTTCCTCCCAAGTAGATCTTTGTTTTCCTGAGCACAGGCAAGGAGACAGTCTGCTGCCGCAGAGGGGACAGACAGGGCTTGGGAGTGTGTCTTGTGATGGTATTTTTTGCCACAGTTCATTTCCCACGCTTCATCAATCCACTGTTCTCCTACTACAAAATGCCATTTTGTTGCCCTGGCATTGGCATATTGTCCTTTCAGTGGCGAAAAAAAGGTGGGTGTCTTTGCTTATTGCTTGATGTTATCCTGATGTTGTACAGGGGTTGTTAAAGCTTTGAGACACCACAGTGGTGGGTGAAGCCCCAGCTCTTGTAAAGAAAGCTCTCCAGGTGGTTTTTGGGCATGAAAAAATGTTGAAAGTGATACTACAGAAGTAAAATTTACTTGTCCATGAAGCAGGGAAGTTGCTTTTTCTTAGACTGTCAGGAGGGCCTCATCCCAGTGGAAAACAGCTATTACCTTGGAAGGTTTGGGGAGGGCAAGGAGTTTCTTAGAGATGGGAAGACACAGTGTCTGAGTCCGTAAGAGAGGACATTAGGAATCAGAACAACGCCATTGTACAAGATACTGAATCCTTCATTTCTGCTCCCATTGTTTCTCTCATCCTGTGATCTGACCAATCTGTTTATCTTAATATCTGTGTATGGGGATGAAAAATACATGGAGAAACATTGATTACTTACTTGCCTTCTCATACTGTTGAAGCAAAATACTTGATAGCTTGCCTGCATGACAAATTTCCATGTAATGGAGGTCTGTCTTCTGTTTGGAAGCTTTGAGGTGTAAACGAGCATGTGAGCTGTCCTTTGTTTTGACAGTGAGTTTGACTTTAGGATCAGAATTGGGAAGCAGACAGAAATAAGTTATCTGACAGCAGTTAGGAACCAGGAGTAAGCTCCTTATGGGAATTGTAGCTGCTGTACTACTGCTGTAATCACTTGCGGATGCAGGAGGAATGCAGCCAAGCTGACTAGGCTGGTTGCTGAAAGTCTGTGCTGGCTGAGAAATGCTTTCTGGCACATTCAGTGTAAAAATTTAGAGCATTTATTGTTGAAGACTGGAAAAGTCCGTGGTTTGTCCCTTCTTAACCTTAAAAATGGAACCTGCTCTGTCAGGGAAAATGGGCTGTGCAGAGGCTTCCTTATGGGAAATTTGTTTTGGAAGGATATAGATGATTTTGACTGAGGGATGGGAGGGTGGTCTTGCCTGTGGATGAGCTATAAATTCCTGTCTTCTTTTTCCTCTGGATCTGCATGGTTGCTAAGTTCAGCAGCTTGCTTGGCATGGGCTCTAGAGGAGCTACTTTGATCCGAGGGCTGGCTGCACTGCAAGAAATCATCATGTGCTCAGACGGGAGAGAGCTGCTCCTGCACGGACACACTTCAGCCCTGCTGGTAGGAAATCTGGGTGAAGGCAAGGCCCCACAGCTCAGTCTGCTCAGGGCTTTATTGCTGCTGGCTTTGTCCACTTAGAAGTTCAGATGTCGTGTTTCCATTGTTCAGCTGCGCTGAGCTACAGTCCTTAGAAAAACAACTTGTTTCAGCTGGAAATGGATGGGTGTGCGCAGTTCTGAGCTGAAACTTGGACGCAGTGCATGAGGCCGGGCAAATGGAGTAGGGGAAAAATATTCCAGAAAAGGTATTTGTGAGAAGTCGCTCCGCCTTTAGTAGTGCAAAGCTACTCTAAACTCCCTTTTTGAAGGATTAGCGAAGGGTCGTGGTGTGTTGCAGCAAAATCTGGGTGTGACAGAGAAATGACTGCTCATTGAGCTGTTACAAGAAAGCTCAAGGTACTTCTCTTTGAAGACTCTGCAGGTAGCAAATGTGTAGAAAAGCCTCCTCAAGTTCATCAGAGATAAAGATAATAAATTGTCATTAGGATTTCAGCCTTGACTCTTGTAGAGGTGGCACTGAAACAATGCATTTGTGGTTTTAACAGCTTAAGGTTTGGGGGTTTCTTTTAGGTCTTCACCTTTTCCTTAGGTGTCAGATTTAAAGAAGATGCTTCAAGGATCCAAGTCAGTCGCTGTGGATGTGTCAGTGTAGCAGGGCGCTTCATTGCATGCTTAGAATTGTCTTGTATTGCGAATTAGTCAAATCTATCCTTGGACAGTTCCTGCTCTAGGTGAGTCCGGTGGAAAAGGAACGTGATTAACTGTTAGAGAAGGATTTTCTCTTTCTTGGGAGCTCACCTTCCTTAAACAAGGCTTAAGAGAATAATTAGTCCCTTGAAAGTAGGGCAGTGAGGAATAGGATGTAGCAGTGCACAGCAGGACTCCTCAGTCATTTCTCAGCAGTGCACACATTGTCTGGAGGTGCTGGTGTTGCTGTGAGTGAGGTGTGTGTCAGGTAGATGGCTAAAATCTTCTGTTCAGAGCAGACTCATGCTTCATGTGCTTCCTGTTTTTTAATTACTGAATTGACCCAAGTCGAAACAGCTTCATATAGCAGCTACTGCAGAACTACATTGTTCTGTACAGCTTGAGTTCTTTGCATTCCTTGGTTCTCATTACTGAATCCATCAAAGCTGCCCGTGCCATGTTTAAGGGTCTTTCTGAGTCTGTGGTGATGGTCCTCAGGATGTGCTTATCCAAGGAAGTTTGGAGTCCTTGAGCTGTCCTTCGGGAAAACTCTGGAGTGCTATTTCTATAGCTCTTGTTAGTGGGCCTGTGGCACAGTCTGGGGGGTCAGAGGGCAATGTAACCCCTGTAAGCTTTTCAGGGCTGTGGTGAGGCGGCTCTGGATTGGGTGGCCCTATAAGTAATTTGTTAAGTAGCTTAGGTGATGCTTACCTCAGGTACTTGAGGGAGAGTCTTAGGGGGCTGCAGTTGTTCAGGTGTGACATTTGGAGATTTTGGCAGTAAGGAAGGAGGGTGATTCTGGGAAGTCCAGCGGTACCATCTCCTTCTTCACAGTTCTGTGATCCCTTTACTTTTTCTCTGCTAAATAGATGTAATAGTGAGGAAGATTTGACTTGCTAAGGATGGCAAAAACTGCCTTCATAGACTCGAGCTGTCCTTTAGTATCCCTCAGTTGCTGGGTGTTTTGCAGGGGTTGGTTTCCATTTTGGTTCTGCAGCAGCATGGGAAGAACCTTTATTACAGGTGCTGCTGTTTGTCTGTGGCTCTGATGTAGACCACCACATGTCCAGTGGTAAATACCAGTTATTCATACGCTGTCAAAGCTTTGCTTCTGTGGTCAGTTCTTTCAAAGCTTCTCCAAAAGAAGGAATTCTATCAGAAGTTCAAGCTGAGGAGGGTTGGGATGAGAGTGAAGGTGTGAAATTGTGTTAAGGGCTTGGACTGAAAATGTGGCAGCTTTATATTGTTGATGCAACAGTGTTGTCTGAAGCTCAGCTTTCAGGGGCATGAGTATGTGTTTCAGTGATTCTCTTTTATTGCAATGTTTATATCTTGTTTTTCATGTCATAGACTAAATGTGTATCTTTTCCCCCCACATAAATGTGAAATTTGGGCAGGGAAGTTAAAATGATAGTGAGACGAGGTGTTACTATTTTTACACTGGCATGAAATTTTTCTCACATGAACGGTTGCAGCTGAATACCAGCTAATGCATGAATTTGCTTCATGTGGAAGTATGCCAAGTGCTTGGAATGAGGGTTTGAAATGCAGAAAAAGAATATTATTCCTTGTAGTTTCACAGCCTTCTCATAGCTACAGCTTTCAGCATGCCTGCCCGTGTTTTTATTGCTGTGTATGCTGCTGGGAATGCAGCGTGCGGAGGAGAGGAGGAAATTTTCCTGTGAATACCTCAGCACCTGTCTCGTCATCAGAAGCACACTGCAGTCCTAATGCAGGTGTCCCTGCAGCAGAGCCTCAGCTGGTGCCAGTCATGGGGACTGTGTTATGCCATTTCAGCAGCATGCTACTCCTCTCACCTCCCTCCTCCTTGTAATTTTTGTAGCAGCAGCGAGAAAAATGGACCGTACAGTTAAAGGAATAAAATGAAGGAAGATACTGTTGAGATGTTCCAGCTGCCAGACTTCAGATTTGTGCTGAACGAGGCATTTTGGTTTGGGGAGGGTCAGCGCATGTTGAGAAGACAACGGATCTGGTTGTGTATCCCGGATAAGTGGGAGCGATCCTCACTGTGCAGGGAAGAGGTGGTGCTGTCAGACGGTGTCTGTGGTGACAGTGCTGCTGTAGTAGCAGGGTAGGGCAAGTGAGAACCACACAGTTTGTTCCTCTTAGAAAATAGATTTGAGGAAAACACACAAAATCTGCAGAGCTGAAATGGAGTGGGCACTTGATCATCTGCTGCACTTGGCTTCCATGCCTGCTTTCCCTTACAGTGACCAGGGAGCTGATCATTATCTAAGGAAAATGGTGTCTTGTGTAAGGAACCAGGAAACCACCACATATACTTCAGGGATATGTCATCCAGATGGGGTGGTGGTGAGGGTTTGACCCACAAAAATGACAGGCACTCCCAGAGCCTTGGCTTCAGTAGAGCCTTGGATGGAATTTTTTCTATAATGCATTATTAATGCTGTGAAGATCTGCGTCTTAGAGTGCCTTGAAACGTGTGCTACTAAGTGGTAGTTTCACCTGAAAACATACTGGTGAAAAGGCAGAACCCTTTACTTTGCCTCAGTAATTAGTTTGTGAAAATCAAAAAGTCTATCCTCACTGTTGTGTTGGAAGACATGTGTAAGTTAATTTCTCTGTCTTGATGTTTCAAATCAGAGTATTTTTGCCAGTAAGCTGTCCTGAAACTGAGATGGGCTCATGTGTTTCGAAAGCATCAGAGCTGATATTCTGAAGGCTAAAAGGTAGCAGGGTGAGGGAGAGCAAACACGAAGTTCTTGCTGTAGTATGGGGTATTGTACCTTGTAATTCGCAGAGGTTTTGGGTTGCCTATTTAAATATTCTGTTTTGGATCCCAGAGTGAGAGATTGGTGCTTGAAATACTTGGCCCAGTTTGCCACATTTCAAATGATCCTCGCTTTTTGATTCACTCTTTCCTCACTAATGCCTTGATGTGCATCAAATGGTTTGATGTAAGGCATGAAAAAGCCCTCGCAGTATCTTGCAAAGTGAACTCAGCTAGTTATTAGTCAGAGCTGGACTTTGTTCTTGCACTGGGAATGGGGGTTTATTTCCTCTTGTGTGTTCCACTTGCAAGGTGGTGGTATAAACATTGCTATTTCTATGTGAAACAGACTTCCACTGTTCACTTCAGGAATACACTTGAAAATATGCTCTCAAGAAATGCTCAGTAGTGTATGAAGGGTAGATAGCTAGATAGATTAATTGTTTTTCAGTGCGGTGTCTTGGAGGTGTGAGAGCTAAAGTTGTTCTGGAGAGAAAGCTGAGATTATCCTGGATGGGAGTTACCGGAGCACCAGGAAAAGCAATGTGGCTGTAGGTGAGGCATGAGGAGTTCCTCATGGAAATCAGGGTTAAAAATGCTCACTGTAAGGGAGTCAATTTTAGCTGAGTAAGGAGAGAATCTGAGATTTCCTTGCTCTTCAAGCAGGCGGGTGGGGCTGAAGTCAGCAAAGTAGGACTAAGGGTTATTAACTGATCTGGTCACAGTTGTGGTTTTGGTCTGAAGGTGGCTTTGCAACACCAAACAGAGTTGAAAAATCTTAATAAATTTGTTGTTTTCTTTAAAAAGCTTTCACTGCTCTCCAGAAATTTTGGAGCTGGGAAAAATCAGCAGTTAAAGCTCTTGCTAATTGGCAGTAAGTGCCTCACAAAGAACTGATCCGAAAGGAGTGTCAGGTAAAGTTTATTTTGCAGTTTGCTGCCTGGTGATGGCCACTGGCTGTTCTTTGTCCTTAAGGTTCTTCGGAAGGGCTTTGCTGTGGTCCTTATAGGATCCATTTGGCACCCTCTGGGTGTCAAACACCAAAGGCCCAAATGTCAAGTTAAAAATTTAGCAAGTTCTAAATTGTGTTCCGTGCCTAATAAAAGGCAAAAGTTATGGGACTCATCTGAGAAAAGCTGAGACGTGAAGTTGTGTTGGCTTTTATGACTGAAAAATAGGGGCCAGCCCCAAAAATAAGCAAAAATCTTGCAGCGAAAATATTTTTTCATGAGAGGTGGAATTTTTTGTCTTCAATACTTGTCTGAGCTAGTGTGGTTCATCCAAATCCGGTTTCAGATGCTGCTGTTCTATATTACAGTGCTTAAAAACACTGAAGCTTAAAAAATAAATCCTGTTAGGTTAATGAGCCCGACTTGCTATTTCACAGCTCTGTAGAGCTGTTGTGTGCAGCCTGGCTGCCAGACACTTCGCTGCAGTGCACTCCTTCCTTGGTACTGCTTCAAGAACTCTGCACTAATGCTTTGAGCTTGTCATCGAGAGACGGAGATACCATGCTGTCTGCTGTCTCACAGATGGCTAAAACGCAGCTCAGAACTCGTGTGGCTTCCAGGGAGATGTCACTGGGTGTTTGTCCAAGGGTGCCATTCAGGTTTTTCTGAGCAAGTGTTTGGGGTGGGTAATGACATTGAGTGCCCAAATGTGCTATTTGGGTGGCTCCTTGCTGCTCTGCCTCCCCACTGCATGTTACAGACATGATTTTGGTTTTTGTAGCATAGATAGAGTGCTTGCTCTGGCTAAATGCTGGAAGGAAGGCAGGAGCGCATCAACAGTGGGTGCACACAGGATGGCCTGAAGAAGAAGGAGCAGGAATGGGATCAGCAAAATAAGCTCTGGGAATCAGAGAGAGTGCCTGAGATGGGAAAATTACTTTCTACAGCTTTTTCTTAATGCTCCTGGGTTGTCCTTATAGCACAGATGTCATTTAGGAAAACTATAAATCAGTGATAACCAGATGCTAGAGATGCTCTGTAAAGAGCAGAGCCATGCACTGATTAGATGGATAAACAATGGGCTTGTGGCATTTGCACTGAGGGCGGTGGGTGCTGGAAGCCAGGTCTTCTCCGCCTTGTTCATAAAGTGAGTGTTTAAGAGTTGGATTTCTTTCCTATAGAGTTCAGCTCATTTTAAAGCTCTCAGGTAATGGAACTGGTGGCAGGATCTTCTGCTGGGAGTAAGGTTGGAGTTGCTGTCGTTTTCATTTTGGTACTTAAGAGACTTGCCTGGCTTGCTGCCTTAGTTGATGGTGTCGTTCTAGAGGAGCTGCTTGGTGTTGGGTACTGCATTTCTTCCTCCTGAAAGCAGATGATGTGATGAGAATGTTGTTTGTAGGTAGGATGTATTTTCCTTGCTCAAACCCTCCCTGGACTGGTGTAAAATTAGGACGATGCTAATCGGTGTTTAGCCTTAAAAGCAGTAAATTTGAAATCAGTAGTTAACCCAGAGCTTTTCTTCAAGTCCGTAAGGCATGAGAGTTGTTTTCGTTTTTGTTTGTTCATTTGTTTGGGTTTTTCAGGTGTGTATAATTATTTGGGTTTTTGTTGTGTCTTCTTACTGTGGGGGAAACTCTGAGAGGAAGTTGTCTGTCTGACCTTAGTTTACATCTGTGTGAGATGGTGTGGAGGGCTTGGGTCCATGGTGGGATCTGTGCTGGTGGCAATTTCATGTGCAGGTGGCTCAGTGGAGAGAGATGGATAAAGTCAGAGTTAGCATCAAGAGCTGAATTCTGTTTGATTCAGCATGATGTGGTGGCAAGAGCCACACAACTCAGGTGTGCTTTGTCTTCCTGTCCTAACCTGGCATTTGTTCCAATGTTCAGTATTTGGTGTTGGTCAGTCAAAACATTAACTCGCTGGCATCTTACAGGGCTGTTTTCAGAGTGTACAGACATGAGTCCTGTTTGAGAGCAGCCAAAACTTGTGAGTTTTGTTCTCTGGCATCTTTTAAATAGTAGAAGGGTCAAATATACCAGAAATTGTTTTGAGAAAAGTAAACCTAGGCAAGGACAGAACATGAGATTCTTACTGCAGGATGAGAGAGTGGAAGAAATCTTGTAAAAGGGCTTATGTCGGGGCTTGTTTAAACAATTGGGTTCTGTCAGAGTATTGTTGGATTGGAGGAATGGTGACGGAGCGTGCAGATGAAATATTCTGATATGTAAGGTGGAGCATTTGTATGCTATTCTTTCCTTTTTTTTTAGTCAAGGGAAATAGAATACATCTGAAGCCCTTTAAAGGAAATGTCTGTTTACTTGACTTGGTACATGGGAATGCTTTGTAGCTTCTGTGGAGAAGGCAGGATTTGCTGAAACAGAAAGCAGTTTTCCCTTCTGCCAAAATATGGTTTTATTCCCTTCTTTGATACATTGTCTTTATCGCTATCCCTGTATGGTACTTGGTGTTGTGTAGAAAGACTGAAAGACAAGACTGTAACGCTACTCAAACTCTGAAGGTAGATAACAATTTTGAAACTGTGGAGGAGATGAGAAGTTCTTCAAGTTGTGAGGGTGGATCTCTTCTACCTTGCAACAGAAAAGATTTTTACTTTGTATTTAATATTGAAAAATCGTGTAAAGAGCTTTTCCAGTAAGTTAATTTCTTGATGCTGTTCTGAAATGCTTTCAGTGACAGCACATCATATAAACATCCCCCAAAATTTATTGCAAGGATGTTTTCTCCTGGTCCCTCATGGGTGTCTCGGTGCTGTGTTGTTTGTGGGTGGATTTCTGCTTCTCCCTGTTCTCCTTGGGTTGTTTAATTAATCACACCATGCACATATTCTTAGCTGCAAGTAAGATGGGAGGATTTTTCCATTTGAAACTTGAACTGCATGAAAGACCTAATTTTGGGGAGAGGATATGTGTGGGGGAGAGTAGTTTTCCTATTTTGATTTTTTTTTAGCAAATACTTCATAGTGTTAGGAAGAACCACAACCAGCTGTTCATTATTTCACTTGGAGGAGATTTTTTTTCAGTTAATCTGAGCAAGTTGGGGTTTTGTATGAGTTGGTGAGCCAAGAATCCCTCTGCCGGCTCTGGAGTTTGCCTTTCCAGGGGTGAAATCTGTCGCTTGGCTCCTGAACAGCGCAGCGGTTCCTCTGTCTTGCCGCAGCAGGCTGTCCTCTGGAGGAAGACAAATGGCAAGTCCTCAGATGAACCAAAACAGGCCTAAAATAGTGTCAAAGGCACAGAGAGTGGTGATGGGCAAAAGACCCGGGCAAGGCTGGGTTCCTTAGGACTGGGGAGGAAACTGGGAGTTGCCTTCACGGGTTTGCCAAACTGGAGAGAGCAGCCTGTGCGAGCATCACTTAAAAAATACCCTGCTGAGGAGCGACAGGCAGTGCTGCTGGACTGTCCTGCTCTTGGCATCACAGCCACTTTGAGCTGAACTCGGAAGTCCTCCCCTTCAGTGTGATGCTCCCAGATTTGGAGGAGGAGGGCAGAGAGGCTGCAAAAGAGCAGAGGGAGGCTTTGGAGGTGCCCTTGAGATGTGTGTTTGTGTATTGCCAAGAGCTGACCAGAGGCTTTCTTTCTCGAGGGTGGTGTTGAAGGGATAAAATGAGGAAAATTGGGAGGTAGTTCTCAGCCTGCCTTCCTTAGCCAACAAAGCATTTGGGTTTGAAGCTGAGCGTGTCCTAGAAGTGGTGAGTTGGAGACAGACGGCAGAAGGCAGAAGTTGTTGTGTGAGCTCCCCACTTGTGACAAGAGAATGGATGTGAGGCTGGAGGGACCTTCAGGAGTCCTTAGATGAACTGCTTGCTCCTCTGGTTTATCTGCCCATATGTATGGGTTCTTGGGGAATTTATCTGCAGCAATCTGAACTTGTGATGCTCATGGGACTGCTTTGAAACTTTGGAGACACAAATGAAGCTTAAGAATAAAATAGTTTTCTGTCTCAGTGAGGTATATTCCATGTCAAAACAGATACAGACAACGGATGCTTTTTCCAGAGGTGATGGCAGTTTTTAATTGTTGTGTGGGTGGCTGGCACACGTGGGCACTCTTGGGCAGACCGGCATTTAAATTGATTCTGATTTTGGGTTGGGGTTGGGGTTTGCATTCTGAAACTGGGAATTTTGGAAGCTGTTGAGCTTTGTAGGAGGATGTTTAATTTGGCCTTTATAATTTGATAATTGTTTCTGTGACTAGTTCCCAGGCTGTGCAGTGAGTTCGTGGAACTCTCAGACAAGTGTTTTCTCTAAACTACTTATCCCAGTCGTCCTCTAGCAGGCAGGATAACACAAATGAGTATTAGGGCTTTCTTCTCTAAAACACTCATCTCATTCTTAATTTCTACATATTTTGGACAACACAGGAAGGTAGAGTCTACAGAAGAACTTGGACAGCTCAGCATCTGTTTTCTAAAAAAAGTCAGATATACAGTTGCATATTCTATAGATCAAATTTAAGAAAAGGTTTTCTTGAGAAAGAAGCTGTGACATGAGGTCATTTGGTGGTGGTGTTGATATTATGTGAAAGGTGCTGCTTGTCCTTTTGGTTGTTTTCTTTGGATGCTGGATTAGGACACATCAGACCCGAAATGAGATACCTGAAACCAACAAAGTACTTAAAAATAAAATGCTTAAATAATAACTGCAGCTGTAGGTTTTTGTATTTTAAGTCTATTTTGGTCAGTTACATTGTTTTTAAACCAGGTCTGTTACTTTTCAGGTGGAATCATTTATCTTGGATCAGGATGATCTCGAAAACCCTATGTTGGAAACAGCTTCTAAATTGCTGCTGTCGAGTACTGCTGATGGTGCTGACCTGAGAACAGTAGATCCCGAAACCCAGGCAAGATTAGAAGCTTTACTTGAAGCTGCGGGTAAGTCCTCGTGTCCCGTACAGGTTTAACCCCAAAGCCCTTACAGGAGTCCGTACTGGAATCGCTCACGTAAAGCTGATCCATAGGAGCGTGATACAGCTGTGGGGTGCATTTGGCAAGGGCGTCACGGAAGAGAAAAAACCTCATTCTAGAGTACTCCAAGGTTTGGAAAATCCGAATTTCACGCGTCGATTCTTCAAATCAGGTTTCTCCAGTGCTGGCGTTGTAAAAGCCAGAGTCAAAGTTGATGCCCAACTTCAGCTTGTGCCATTACGTCAAACCCAAAATTGCTAAATAGGTTTATTTTGTAGTAGTTGCTGTATGAAAAGCTTTAATACTTGCTCATATTAAGTAGTTTCAGTAGCTGAAAACTGATTGGAGGGTTTTTGTCACGTGCAGCTCTTAGTGAGTGTTGTAAACAGTTAACCCATCGTTTTGGAAGCTGCAGTTGGTTGTGCTTGGAATGTTTCTGCCAGCAGATCTCACAGGCTCAATTTCAACTTGTCTGTTCTCTCCTTTGCTGGCACGCGTCCCTGCCGGTTGCGAACGGGGATGGCAGGAATAGGGAAGCTGTCGACAGCGGATGGGAAAGCCTTTGCAGATCCCGAGGTGCTCCGCAGGCTGACCTCCTCGGTCAGCTGCGCGTTGGATGAAGCTGCCGCTGCGCTGACCCGGATGAGAGCGGAGAGCACAGCCAATGCAGGGCAGACGGACAAGTAAGCCAGCTTTTGTCCTGGAGCTTTTCAGCCCTTTGCTACTTCTAGAAGCAGTTTTTCTCGTTCTATCACTTGCGCTTGCGGGGTGATGAAACTCTGACTCAAGTGGAATTGGTGCCAAGTTATCACCTTTGCTTCTCCTGCTTAAATATTTTTGGACTGGCAGGTCTTGCAGTAGAGAATGAAGCAATTAATGCTGCTTAGAATTACAGAATGGCACTCCAAGGAGTTTATCGTGACCAACTATCGAAGCATATCTAAGCTCTTCAGTAGTATGGGCCTTAGAACTGTTCCAAACAGTTGCAAATTCCAAAATGGGTTATTCAGTGATAGCATGAAACAAGATTTCAGATTTTAAAAAAAAAAAAAAAAATCTTTTAGGGAATTTCAGAGTGCCTTTTACTCAGAGAAGGGAAACAGCCTTGAGTGACTGGAGCTCCATACTGGTCAGTGTCACATAGGGCCCTGGACTGAGCCTCAGCCAGGGAGCTGCTGCTCTTGTACTGGGCTTTGTGGCTTTATATGTACAATTTTGTCTCACTGGGGTATTCCGGAGGGAAAGAAGAAGGAGGTTTCCTTCCAGGCTGTCATTAGGCTTCAGTGCAGTGGACACAGTGTCAGTAGGGACAGTCAAGTGCTGCTGTGCTAGTCAGAAGTTTGTTCCTTCTATACAGACTAACTCCAAGGAAAAATACCTTGCTGTAAGAACAGGATGCATGAAGAGCAGTATAATTTTGGGTTACGTCTGCTTCTGTTCTGTGTTCATCCCCTCTTCTCTCCTGCACCTCTTTCTTGGGAATGATGGTGGTTGCCAAAGTTGTTACAGGGACAGAGGTTCTTGTACAAAAAGGTCAACATGTAGTAAAGAGACATAATTCAGAACTGTTTCTTTGTGTATTAAAACTATGTCTGGTTACAAGATCAGATTTTCAGCACAGGAGAGAAGGGAAGTGGTTACATTTCTTGCAAGAGAAGACTGATGTGGGTGGTTTGTTGAAGTTTAATTAACAGTTACAGTGCTGAACAAATACAAGTTTCCTCAAGATTGACAAGTGATTTCCGTGTCCTCTGGTCCCGGGATATCCTGCATGTATTTCTCTTGTAAACTTCTGTTAAAAATTAATAGCAGGAGTGGATATGGACATGACTTAATTTTCAGCAAAGCTAGCTGTGAAACCTCAAGTGTAAAACCGGCACTTCTTTAATTAGCAGTTGGCACGTTTTTAGCTCATGTTTCCTTTTTGCTGACTGCGTCCTCACAGCACACTGGCTTGAGGCATAGTCCATTTCCACTTTCAATGCTTTCCCCTTGTTAGCCGCAGCTTGGCCGAAGCTTGTTCCGAAGGAGACGTGAATGCTGTGCGGAAGTTGCTCATTGAAGGCCGGAGTGTGAACGAGCACACAGAAGAAGGGGAAAGCCTCCTTTGTTTGGCCTGCTCAGCAGGGTATTATGAGCTTGCACAGGTTGGTTTCCGGGCTGTTTGTCGTCTGTGTGTGTGTTGTACAAAACGTTAAATCAATATATTACCATTTTGTGCACCTGGAAGGGGTGGTAAGGTAGTGAGAAATGGCAGTTCACTGGCAAACGAGTCTCACACATACACTCAATGTTGCTAATGCCTTCTTGGTGCCTCTTTTCTGTAAGGGTTGCTCACACAACACTGTGGTGAAGGTGGGGGTTTGTGCTGCAGAGGCTGGGTTTGTCACTCCAGTGCTGTTGATCACTCTCTCTCGGCAGGTTCTCCTGGCAATGCATGCCAATGTGGAGGACCGGGGAATCAAAGGAGACATCACACCTCTAATGGCTGCTGCCAACGGTGGGCACGTCAAAATTGTCAAGCTGCTGCTAGCTCACGGTGCTGATGTGAACGCACAGTCATCCACAGGTAAAGAGGGTGTTGGGGACGACGGGAGAGCTGGGATTTGCTGGGATTTGCGGTGTGCAGGGAACTTGGCGTAGAAGTTTGGGAGCAGTGGTGGCTCTCAGCCCAGCAAGGCAGAATGCTTCCTTGTGGTTTTGCCATTTAAGTTTCTCTGAAATACTGTTGGATGCAGATAAAATATTACGGAGACATACAAAGGTGGATAAGGTCAGTTAGTAACTGGAAGATGTTTTAGTACAGAGGATTTGTTGTCACATTTTAAGCACAGTTTGGAAAGTTTGCATGTACGTGGAGAAGTTATTTGGTGGTAGGTCAGGAAACCCAAGGGGAAAACAGGAAATGTGAGAAGATGGCCCCCCCTTCGCCTCCTTCCATGGTGGTTTGCTAGACATTTGTGTTGAAGTGACCAGATTGGGAAATCTTCTGAGTTTTTGTAGCCTGGAAGTGGAGAGCTAGTGTGTAGTCAGCAGTAACTGATGAATGGAGAGTTGACCCTGAGTATAAGGGGGAGAGTGGGATACGAGAAGACACCTCATTTATTTTTTTAGTGGTTTTTTTCAGTAAAACAGCTTTCTCAGTGGCAACATGGCATTCACCTTTAACTTTATGCAAAGTGTCTTTCACAAAGGCAGATTCTTTGACTGCCGTGTGAAGATCGATGTTTTTGGTTTTTTTCCTTTGAAGTTGTTCTGCTCTCCTCTTAAAGACTGTGAACATTTTGGAACCAGCCCCTTGTAGGTGTTCAAGACTTGTCTTAGAAGCAGCAGTTCATGCTGCTCCTGGTTTTGAGCTTTCATTCTTACAGCATCATGTGCCCCTGCTGATTAACAGGAAGACGGATGGGGCTTTGTGACAGTAGCTGGGCTAGAAACGGGAAGAGAGGTGTATACAAGGAGATCCTCAGTCTGTCAGCACCGAGCTGCTCGGTGCCATTACTGTTTTCCCTGTCCTAGTAGTTCTTGATCCGTAGCCTGAAAAACCCAGTTCCATCAGGTGTGCAGGTAAGAGGGATGGAGCAGAGCATCATGTGGAGGTCTGGGCGAAGAAACGCCATTGTGTTCTGTTTCCAACCCTTGTTCTCGCTGCCTTTAGGCAACACGGCCCTGACCTACGCCTGTGCCGGGGGCTACGTGGATGTCGTGAAGGTGCTGCTGGAGTCGGGCGCGAGCATCGAGGACCACAACGAGAACGGTCACACGCCACTGATGGAGGCCGGGAGCGCCGGCCACGTGGAGGTGGCCAGGGTGCTGCTGGAGAACGGAGCGGGCATCAATACGCATTCCAACGAATTCAAGGAGAGCGCGCTGACGCTGGCTTGCTACAAAGGTACGGTCACGGGCGTGGAAAAGCGTCGGGGGCGAAGAGCGTGGGTTCGCTCAGCCTGGCTGCCCACTGCCCAGGGAATTTAGAGGGTGTGAATAGACACCGTGGTGCTCTTGTCCAGGCTGTGATACCACACAGTACGTGTGTGCCATGTGTAAAATTATCCTTTTCCTTAGATCCTTTCTATGAGTGTTGAAATGTACTTTCTCCAGCGGTTTCTCTCTGTTAACTCTTCTCTCCGCACAGGCCATCTGGAAATGGTGAGGTTTCTGCTGGAAGCTGGTGCAGACCAGGAGCACAAGACAGATGAGATGCACACTGCTCTCATGGAGGCATGCATGGTAAGGAGATGTAAGGCTTGAGAAGTGAGGTCTGTGGCCTCTCTTTTCTTCCCAGAGATGGAGAAAGGGATTCCTTTTAGTCTCCTCTTGGTACAGAATTTAATTTGTCTACTTGATGGGAAGTTAGTGATGGGAGAATCCTTTATATAGGAATTTAGGAATTAAATAACTTCAAGTGGGAAGATTGTCAGTAGTTGTTGAAATACTTTTAACATTTCTAATGTGCTGAACATGGGCAGCGATTATGGTCATGACCTGGCTTTGGGAGGTATTTAACGCACCTGGATTATGTAAGGCACTTTGTAAGGAGATGGTTACATGTGTAGCATGTTTCACTGTGGTTCACATGACCATGCACTTGAAAACACAGGATCAGAAGCTGCTTTGGGGAGCACCTAGGAAATGAAATTTAATTAATGATTGTTAATTCTTACTAGTGAGAGTGCTTTGATGTTGCTCCTTTGTCCATCTGAGGTGATTGTGTTCACCTGAATATGGAACTTTATTATTAAACTGAGAATTCATTTCTTAAATTTCATTTCTATCCTTCTCTCCAAATAGATTCCTCATGTGTTGGGATTTTCACAGCATTAGCCTTCTGTAATGCTGCACTGTGAACCCATGGCTGTAGAAGAGGGTCATAAATCCCTGTTTAGTCTGCCCTTCCCTGAAACAGCTGTAATGGTTCTAAAATGGGCCAGTTGTGTCTACTCAAGGAAGTTAATGGTTTCAGATAGGGGAATGATTAACAGAAACCATTATACTTCTTGCAAGTTGTTGCAAAGAAAGTCACGTAGATAAACAGAACTGAGCTGTCCTTTATCTCACCCTGAAATCTTAGCAGAGCAGCCACATTAAAATCCTTGGCAGTGGCCTTGCAGCTGGTTCCTGGGAGTTGATGGTAAAATTACCTTGTTTGATGTTGGGGTTGCCTTCTCATGAGGATATTTTTGTGGTGGAGCTATGGATCCCAAGCCTTCATTTCCTTTCCATTCTCTTCTGCCCTTCTAACTCCTCTAATAGACTGGCAGAATTCCATCAGACCCACAGAGATGTTAAGACCTAATTTTTGTTAAAAATTACTGAGCAATAGGAAAAAAATTCTTCTCCTTTATTTCTGCAGGAAGCTGTTCCTAGGGAGGCAGTTCCACGCTGGTGCTCAGAGCTGGCAGATAGTTTAGAGTCTTGTACCTTCAGCTCTGCTGACGAGAGAAGGAGCAGCTTTCTCTAGCAGTACTTAAAAACCTTGCAGTGTGAAATGAAGCAGAGCAAGGACTTCCATCTCAGCATGTTCTCTGGGCAGAAACAGTTACTGCTCTTCAGTGGCACAAGGAAATTTCCTTCTCTGGAACAGCATTGAGCTTGAATGTGCGCTAACAGAACTGTCTATCTGTGGCATAGCTAGCACAGGTCTAAACCTTGTCCTACAAAGCATTCAGGAAGACTTCTGCCCAAGAGGTTTTTTTCAGACACCAGTTAATATTGATTTAGTGCAAATGAGGTGTTGGACAATGGCACTTTCCTTGTGGGAGCAAGAAACAGGTTGATCTAGTTGGTGTTTGCTCTTGCTGAAGGACTGATGCTCGGAGAGCTTCATCTTAAAAATGCAGCTGGTGCTCTTGTGAAGGTTGCTCAGGTGACTTTTTCTGATCCATTACCAGTTGGAAGGCTTTTCCTGGCTCTTGTAGGAGAGCTGAACAGCCCCACCCATTGCAAGGTTTATTAAAACATGGATCCAATTCCCTTGTGTGGTGAAGCAGTAGCAGTTCTCCTCCAGGCTGCCTGGCCCACATAGGAGGCTTTTAAGCAAGCCTTGGTGCTGCGTCGTGCATCCTCATCGTGGATCAGGGCTGAGCAGTTAGCTGTCTTGCCAGAGCCTGATGGATGAGGCACCGTCTCTGCATTTCCCTGAGGAGAGATTCTTTATGGAGTCTTGGAGTTTTTCCCTAAAATAGCACTGTCATTTCATGTAAAAGGTGAATATGTCCTAGTTAATGTCCTAGATATTTTTCCGAGAGGAAACCGTGCTTTGCTCCCTGGATATCAGAATAAGGTATGAAACACTTGAGAAAATGAAGCGGAAAAATGTCAGATGCAGTCTGGTATGTTGTCTGGAAAAGAGCTTTTTGGAGTTGTGGTTTCCAGCTTGGCGAGAATGGCTGTGGCTGCGATTTACTGCCTCTTAAGAATTAATCTGAGATAAAGGTGGACTTACCTCATTCAGTGACAACCTTGGGAAAGCCATGTGTTCCTGGTGAGTGGCTGTTCATTCACTGCAGCCCTCCGGTGTTCTAGTTGTCAGATTATGGTTTCTCCAAGTTGGAATGGTGGCAGTCTCCTCATGGAGAAAACCAACTTGGAGAGCTTATGCTGTTGTTGGAGTGCAGCAAGCAAGCCAGTCTCTGCTTCTGTCTGAACAAAGCAGAATGGAATGGCAGTTGGGTATGTCACTGTCAGGCCTCCAGTGTAAACATGGAGCTGAAAAGCCACTTCAAACAATTCCTGAATTTATGGCATACTGAAAATATGATGGGAGATCCTATGCTCAAGTAAAGGAAGAAGGCAAACTTAGGAGCTACCTTTTGGTAGAACAGGTTCTACAGCACGATCATGGTACCTGGAAAACCCTGCCGGAATCCTGCCAAGGGAAAGCTGCTGCTTGGGTGGGTGGCTCCTGGGATGTGTAAGGAACCCCTGACAAGTGGTCTTATTTTGGCTTTTCAGTAAGTCTTGACTCTGCTGTTAAATTGAGCAGTGAAATAGTTTTGAAGGTGCTGTGAGGCAAGGTCAGTGTGCATAGCTGCTCCTTAGGAAAGGGAGGAAGCAAGAAGATCTCACTATTGTTCTTGTGAAGGAGACTAGCTTCTGAAAGTGTGGTGAGCTACCTCTTGACTTTCTGGGCTTTATTTTGTAGTTCCCCTCCTGCCCCAATTAATTTGATCCCAAACACTTGAACTTCAGTCTGATACAAAGTTGTCCAACAACTTTGTATCAGACCCAACAGCAATGGCTTGTTGCTTACAACATTGACAGGGAGGTCTGATGGTCATATTCAGTAAAATGTGCTCAACATTTCTACAGATGCCTGTTTAATAGGAGATCTTATGCTTTATCCAAATACTTAGGGAAAATATTCAGAAAAACTGTTCAGCAAGTTTCATTTTATTTTTGGACTCGTTTTACTCACTCTTTGCTTTTTGTGTCCTTTGAGGGAATTCGGGTCTCTGACAAAGCTGTGGAGAAAAGCAATTTTTCCATGTGGTCAATCTCTCGATCTTGGTTTTTTTTGTGTTTCCAGGATGGTCACGTGGAAGTGGCAAGGTTACTTCTGGACAGCGGCGCTCAGGTGAACATGCCTGCGGACTCCTTCGAGTCTCCATTGACTCTGGCAGCCTGCGGCGGGCACGTTGAGCTGGCGGCTTTGTTGATTGAGCGTGGGGCTAACTTGGAAGAGGTCAATGATGAAGGATACACACCACTGATGGAGGCAGCTCGAGAAGGCCACGAGGAGATGGTGGCGCTGTTGCTTGGGCAAGGTAACTGCTGCGGGGCCTTCTGCGGGCTGGAACTCAGCAGGCAGCTGCATATGTTGGGGAAAAAGCTCTAAGTTACTGTGATTTTTGTTTTCCTTGGTAATGAGATGCCTTGTGCATATGGAAGTGGTTTGTCTGCTGATCCTGCCTTCTGTAACTGGTGTTCTGTGTTGTTTGAAGGAGCAAACATCAATGCTCAGACAGAGGAGACGCAAGAAACCGCATTAACTCTGGCTTGCTGCGGAGGGTTTTTGGAGGTGGCCGATTTTCTCATTAAAGCAGGAGCTGACATAGAACTCGGCTGTTCCACACCTTTGATGGAGGCTGCTCAAGAGGGGCATTTGGAGCTGGTTAAATATTTATTAGCTGCAGGTTTGGAGTAATTTTGTTAATATTTCTGTAAAGACTTAATCTAAGAGAAAAATACTTTTTTCGATATTCATTATATTTTCTTTAGCAGCTACTTGAAGTTGACTGTGAAGGTGTTTGGAGCCCAAAGTAATTTACTGGTTGGACTCTAATTTAGCTTTTGAAGATTGAGTTGATGTAAGCTTGTTTGGAACTAACTTGCAGTTTATATTTTTATTCCTCTAGAGTACGATCAGGTTACCAGTTTAATAGATGCTGTATTGGAAGGGGGAATTTAATTTACGGTTTGTAAAGATTGTGGAGGCTTGTATGTTTTCTGTAATGCCCATCCTAAAGCTTACAGGGTTTTGTCCTTTCTGTTTCAGGGGCTAATGTGCATGCAACAACAGCAACAGGTGACACAGCACTGACGTACGCCTGTGAGAATGGCCACACCGATGTAGCAGATGTCTTACTTCAGGCAGGTGCAGATCTGGTAAGTCGTTTACCTTCTTTAAAAAAATCTAAGTAGGATGTAAAATTATCAACATCTGATACTCCTTCTGTTTGGTTCTGTGCTCCTTGCTGAAAACTTACATGTTCTTTAGTGTATTTTGGGCTGAGGTCAGTTACAGTCCTCTGGTGATTGTTGTCTAAAGCATTTCCAAGCCATTCAAGGTTGCCTGGACAGGAAAATAGGGGACTTTATTCTTTTGACATGGACTTGGAATTGTTGAGCTGATTCTGGGTTAGTCCTTGTACCTGCAAATCTGTTCTATTCCTCATGCATCAGATAGTTGGCAGTCTGTTTGGTGTACTCTGGTGAAATTAAGATGATGGAGGTAACCTGATTTTTACTTTTCAGTTGGCTTGTACACCAATGTGTTATCAAAAAGTGATGTTAAGCATGTCAGAAGATGTCCTGTTTAACTAAAATCCCCCTCATGTGCCTTGAATGCTTTTTGTCCAGGAGTCATACCTGTGCAGAGACAGGTAGTGAATGGGGCATCTGCCTTCAAGATACCCTCAGTTTGAATGTTACCTAAATATTTATGTCTAAGTTTGTGGAACACTAAGGAAGCATGTTTCATATCTAGTACCTTTCCATTAAAAAACCCAGGAGGATGGCTTTCACATGCTACTTTGGATTTTGAAGCCTTTCTTTATCTGCTCTAGGAGCATGAATCAGAAGGTGGAAGAACCCCTCTCATGAAAGCTGCCAGGGCAGGTCATGTTTGCACTGTTCAGTTCTTGATTAGCAAAGGTAAGAGTGTGGGATGGTTTGGGATTCCCTGACATTAGAAATTCTTCGAGTTAAGAACATGTCACAACTAGTGTAACTTGCTTGGATTTGTTTTAAATGTCCTAACTCAAGCAGGCATTTGATTCTCCAACTAGGCATGTAATCATTACCTGTGGTTTCTGCAGAGATTAGTGGAACTGCATCTAGTTTTAAAAATAGTGTATTTCTGTCCTTAATTCCTAGTAAAAGCAGCAGTAGTAGGGATCACTGGTGCAGCTTTGCAGCACTGTCTTTGGGAGTTCAACTACAAGTGCCTGTTGGTTTTCCAGATTTTGGCTGTAGCTTGCTTGATGTTTCAATACGAACCTGGAATTTCCAGTTTCTCTCTCTTGGGCTGATTCTCATAGCTTTTTCTTGTCGCTACCTTGGATGGAGTAGGACATCTGGCAAGATGGAATTTTTACCTGTGTGGATTGCAGAGTAGTTAATTCTGTTACATTTGGTAGAGGTGAACCTGTTGAAGTCTGTTTTAGCTGATGTTTCCCCTTCTGTTTTTGCAGGAGCAAATGTGAACAGGACCACAGCGAACAATGATCACACAGTGTTGTCGCTGGCCTGTGCCGGAGGTCACTTGGCAGTGGTGGAGTTACTGCTCGCTCATGGTGCTGATCCCACACACAGACTCAAGGTTTGTCCCTCAGCTGCCCTCCAGTTGTAAAGTGCTGATTTTGGAAGAGGAAAGAATTTTAAAGGTTTTTGTGGTGGTTGTTTTTTTTGTTTTTGTTTTTTTTTTTTTTTTTTTAATACCTTTATCAAATCTTTAAGTTTAGATGTGAACTTGTGGAGAGTGGGTATTTACTAAAACAGAAAGCAGTCACATAGGTACTGTGCTCTGTCTCCCAAAATGCTGCAGTGTTGTCTGGATGGTGCTCTTCCCTAACTGTGTGGCTGTTCCCTCCTCAGGACGGGTCGACTATGCTAATCGAGGCAGCCAAAGGCGGTCACACCAGCGTGGTTTGTTACCTTCTAGATTACCCAAACAACTTGCTTTCTGCTCCTCCGCCCGATGCCACTCAGCTGACCCCACCATCCCATGATCTAAACAGGGTAAGCTTGCAGGGCTCGTGTTCTCTGGGGCTTCTTTGCACTTTATTACTGGAAAAGAACACTGAGGATGGAAAAAACCAGCAAATGCAAAGGTGTGCTTAAGTGAGACTCTTAAGAATTGAATTTATAGCCCATTGTGGCTTATATTTGCTGTACTACAGTACAGCACTGTACCATGCTGAATGTAGTTCAGCAAGTAATTTTTTAGGTTAAAAATGCAAAGTATGTGGAGATCACATGATCTCCAGGTGTTAATTACTGACTTCATCATATTAAAAACTGTATTAAATGTTCTTAGTCACCATTAAATCTACTTTTCTAACAGATTTTGTTTACCTTCTATTGAATTATAACTAGCACAGAGTATGAGAAAAGTAATCTGTTAGTATCCAACGTTTTAGGCTCCTCGAGTACCAGTGCAGGCGCTGCCCATGGTCGTCCCACCCCAGGAGCCTGACAAACCCCCTGCTAATGTCGCCACAACCCTTCCCATCAGAAATAAAGGTCAGTCGTAGTTCTGGAGCTTCTTTTCTAAATATCCTTCCTAGGTAGAAGATACAGGCTTGCACTTGTAGCAGAGTAGTTCCTATGAAGAGTGTTTATGGATTCAGTCAAGGAAACTGCATTCTTGATTTTTTTATTTTTTTTAAGGATTTACTTATCCACCAAGTATCAGTCATCTAACCCTGTAATCATAAAACATCAAGAAATCTGCCTAAGTAAATACGTTAAAATTTCTAGTCTGACACACTGAACTAATGCAAGATGTTACCCAGAAGTCTATAGAAATTGGATATTGGAAGTTGCAAAAGCCATGTTAATCTCCATATCATAGTTGATTTGATAACTTGTGTTTCCTTAGGGTAGTAGTCTGGGAGTGGGTTTGACTAATTGGATTGAAGGCGGAATTTCTTGTGCAGTAAAATCTTTAGTCTGATGTGGCTCAGGTCCTCCTAGGACTAAATTTGCATCTATTTTGCTCTCGCCATTTTGACGCTTAATGCTTTCTGTACTTAAGAATTATCTTCAAAAACCAATTTTTATCAAGCATCAGCAGTAGCAAATACAGGCGTGCATGTCCTAAAATTAATCCTTGTGTGTACACTTGTATTGTTCTGGAGATAACAGCGAGGATGGCTGGAAGAAACTGGGCTCCTCCACTGCCTCAGATCCTGAGTTTTGATTTGCCTTTCGCACTTCAAAATTAACCGATTGTTGCTTCTCCACCTGGTATGGCAGAGCATGTCAGCTGTGTTACTGGGGACTTCTGCATAAAAGACCAGTTGGATTAGTCCATCGCTTGTTCTTGCAGGAAGGCTGAAATATTTGCCTTGCCTGGACAGAGAGCTGAGTTTTGACACAGGCAAAATCATGTCTACTATGGATAAAACATAGTGGCTAAAGACACCCTGTTAGATCCTGCTAAATCTAAATGACTATCCTGGGTTGTGGCACTCTTTGTCAGCTGAGCAAAGCTGGATACCTGGAGCGAAGGGATGCCTAGTTGTAGAAAGCGTAGCACTTCTTAAAATGCACCAAGTCGGTTGCAAAACCGGCAGCCTAGTCCCAATCCTAGAGATGTTTTTGTATTCCTTGGGCTGCGCTTTCAGGGCTGTAAGCACATGTTTATGTCCCAACACCATACCAGACGCAGAACACCAAGTAAAGAGACAGCATATCCTTGCTTTTTGTTCCCAGTTTTCTTGTAGCAGCACTCGGTAACAGCGGCTCGAGACAATCGCTTCCTTTGGCAAGAGCGTGCCGATTGCTGGAGTAACCTGTACCGTAGCACAGGGAGATGTGGGATGCATGTGCAGTAGCGTGTCCTGTTAAATTGCAATCCGACTGCTGGGTACAAATTGGCAGGTGTTCTTGGAGGGCCTTCGGGACACGCTGACCTTCTGTGGGTGCTGTGCCCTGGTGCGTAGCCGGCCACGCAGCGGCCCAGCAGTAGCTCTGTAATGAGGATGCCGTTCGTATGCACTTCCATTGGTTCTGAGGGGGTTTCTTTTTCACACAGCTGCTTCTAAACAAAAGTCCAGCAGTCATTTGCCAACAAACAACCAGGATGTACAGGGTTACATCACCAATCAGTCTCCAGAGAGCATTGTAGAAGAGGCTCAGGGCAAGTTGACAGAGCTGGAGCAGAGGATAAAAGAAGCCATAGAGAAGAACGCTCAGCTGCAGTCCCTGGAATTGGCACACGCTGACCAGCTCACCAAAGAGAAGATTGAGGAGCTGAACAAAACGAGAGAGGAACAAATTCAGAAGAAACAAAAGATTTTGGAGGAACTGCAGAAAGTGGAGCGAGAGTTACAGCTGAAAACTCAGCAGCAGCTAAAAAAGCAATATCTAGAGGTAAAAGCGCAAAGAATTCAGCTCCAGCAGCAGCAGCAGCAACAGTCTTGCCAGCATCTGGGACTACTGACTCCTGTTGGGGTAGGAGAACAACTCTCAGAGGGAGACTATGCACGATTGCAGCAAGTGGACCCCATCTTGCTTAAAGATGACCCTCAGCAAGCTGCTGCGCAGACGGGTTTTGCACCAGTTCAGCCTTTGGCCATGCCACAAGCTTTGCCTCTGGCAGCAGGTTCCTTACCTCCAGGGTCCATCGCAAATCTTACAGAACTGCAAGGTGTTATAGTTGGACAGCCAGTGCTGGGCCAAGCACAACTAGCAGGGCTGGGGCAAGGAATACTGACAGAAACACAGCAAGGGTTAATGGTAGCCAGCCCTGCTCAGACGCTCAATGACACGCTGGATGACATCATGGCAGGTGGGTTTACATTGTTATGAGCAGGTATAATATTTGCTTGACCAGTTGAGGGTATGTCCACTTCTTTTTATATGTGTGTGTGTGTGTTTGTGTATTCCCACGAGCTCTACAGCAAGCACCACTCGCCTTCTGATCCCTGTCTTGAGGAGTTGGGAAAACTAGCTTTTGACTTTTCAATTCGCAGGGTGAGCTAACCGGTGCCTGTTGGTCAGGTTGGTATGGCGGAGTGGTGCTTTTAAGTCGTCCCAGTTTGGGGAGAGGTGTATTAGAATTCATGTGGTAGTTCTATTTTGGCTGATTGCATTTTGGCCTGTGCTATTCCTGTAGCTCAGGAATAGCACTGTGATGGTACTGAGTAGTGCTTTGGTCTAGCTGAGGGCTGACTGGCAGTAGGCTGAGCAACTGCAGCACCACAACTAGCCTATAAAGTGTGAGGGACCTCTGGGTTTATCTTCAGAAATAAGAGCTGCTCCAGTTGGCCTTCTGTAGTCTACTTGTTGGAAGCTTTTCCTTCTGCTTGGGAAAAAAAAAAAGGTGATAATCCTATGACTTTTTGAAACATCTACTCATAAAAATGGCTGCCAGCAGAAAACATGTTTAGCCTTAGCAGATTCTTGTCATCACTTTGGAGAATTCTTTGCCCAGTGATATAAATACTCTAAGGCCTTGAGCAGTAAAATAGAAGAACAGAGCAGGTTTTAAATATGAATTGTCACTGTTGTTTTAGTTTACACCTCACTCAGTTGAGCTTCATCCTCTTTCCATGCTAAAGCAGTCCTTGAAATAAACCTTAGCTGAGCACAGATGAACTGGTAAGGACACAGTCTTAATAAAAATGTAACTTGGTGAAAAAGTACCAAGATGCTCTCGGTTAAGCAGATGCACTTTGTCGTTTTTATAAATGCTGTCTGTTTGAACAAGTCTGCAGAGCTGTTAGGATGAGGGATGTGTGCCAGGGGGAGGGCAGGTCTCCAGGAAGGTGTTGGCCTGGAGCTGGTCCTGCGTGTACTGCAAGAGTTGGAGTACAGAGTCAGTGGAAGGTATGGTAAACAATTAAAACTACCAGGTGGTGATTTTTTTAACACTGGAACACCACTTTTGAAATGAGACACCTGCTGAGTGAGCAACCTTGTGTCCAGGCAAAGCTTCATTAAAGATGACAGAGACTTTTTTGCTGGGAGTCTTGTGGTAGAATTGAAGCATAGATGTAAAGATTAGAAGTGGATAAAAATACAAATGTATGCTTGGAAAAGTAGATAAAACAACATATGCCATGCACTAACAGTAAATATTTCTCTTGTGGAACTGCTGAGGTACAGGACAACATGAATTTAACTGCTGGGATGATTGGAGTTCTTGTTAACTTAAGAAGAATCTGTGCAATGCACTTGAGTTGTGTTTAGATGCAAGTTTAAAACCTGGAGTTAGGACGTTTGGGATGTGTGTTTAACTGCATGTCACACCTGGAGAAGGTGTGATTTCAGGTCACCTGCCGCATACCCAAATGCCTGTGCGTGCCTTTTGGGGCAGTTAGGTATTTCCAGTGTGAATTTAAGTGACTGTTTTGGTACTGCTCAGCCCCACTTGCTGGTATGTGTGTGCACACATGCAGTTGGGAAGGAAGTCTGAATTCATTTTCTGCCAAGTGCCTGATTGTAGGGTGTTCTTTTAAGCAAGAACTGACACGGGGCTGAGTATAGAGCTTGAGTGCCAGCCTGTAGTGAGTCCACAAATCACAGCTTAATGTGGAGCTGAAATGGGCTCAGTGTAACACAGAACATTTAAGCTGCAGCTAAATATTTGATCAGTAACTGTGTGTAGTGTTCTAAGAGAAGCTTCTAGAGAATTCTTACGGATTTAAGTTATTTCTGAGATGCCTTGAGTTTAGTTCCATTGCAGATCTGTGTTTACAGCACCAGTTACAGAAACAAAGCTTCACCTTGACTGTGCAAACTTGATTTAATGTGCATCTCTGTGCTTAATTAGTTGAGAACAACGAATAAGTAGTAAATCATACTTCATTTTTTACCTTTGGGCTCCTTTTATGATCCTGCTGGAATTGAGGACAAGCAAAAGACTTGCTCTTGAGCTTCAGATATTGGGCAAGTTTTTTGCTTCCTGTGAGGCTTGTAAAAAGGTTTTTTTTTAGGGTTAGTTATGAAGATGTTGCATCTGTTAAGTGGTGTGGTAAAGATCTGAAGAGGAAAACCACCTTGTTTTTAATAGCAAGCTTTTTATAAAGTAGAAACTATTCCAAGGATTACATCCAGTCACAGAGCTTTGCAAAGATCTTGAGGAATCTTGAAGCACTTGATAAAAATGCGTTCCTGGAAGCAACCTTGTGGGTTGAGTCAGTTCAAAATGCCGCTGTCTAAATTAATATGTGAGAAGGAGTCTGCCTTGGCTGTAAGCTTTTCACAGAGACTCAATACTGAAAAAAAAATAACAGTAGAGTGCCAGCATCCCAGGGAGATCAGGTTGTGTTGCACTGGGGAGCTGAGCAGGAGCTGGTTTCATGTGGGGCTGACCTGTCTTAGGCTGCCTTGCACACTCTTAACTAATAACCACCAAGGCTGCAGATGTGGAATGCTTCTCAGGCTTCATCCATGGAGCCCTTCTTGCACAGCAGCAAGAATTGTGTTGGAATTCAGAACATAACTTGAACTGTTACAGTCCCAGGCATGTTCTGCATCCCAAGTGCTCTATAGTGATTTTAATCCTGCGTGGCAGGAACATGGTTTGTAATAACTGGGGATACTGCAGAGAAATTGGGGGCAGAGAAGGAACTGATGCGGAGCAAGCCTGTAGAGTTGGCTTGAAACCAAAAAAAGCTGAGATGTCTCATACATGTCTTGTAAAGTATTTTTTGTGTTCTGTCCCTCCTCTTGGCTTATTGCTGTATAATGTGGAACAGTTTTTATCTGTCTACTATTGGCACTAGAGGGGACAAGGAATCAGTGCACAAGGCCGATGCTGTGTCCACAGCAAGACAGCACTTGTGGGACGCTTGATGCCCACACGAAGAGAAGTGGGATTACAGGGGTGAAAGCCAAGGGTGTGTTGTGCTGGTGAAGCCAGTGGGCACGGGGAAGGAGGTAACTGCTCCAAGGGTGTCCTCTCTGCATTTAAGCTAAGAGAGACCTGAGGTATGGCCAGAAGAAAATGAAGAGCAGTGCTGTTCCAAATACCAGTGAGCACAAAATTGATCTTCTGATACCCCAGCAAATGTCCGAGACTGAAGCTGGAGTAGTCAAATGGTACTTGGCGATGTCTTCTGACCAAAAATACTGATCAAGGTGTACCAGGTCATGTATATACTAAAATATTCCAATAGTGACCTAACTTTGAAGACTTGGTTATCCCAGATGTAAAATAATTAATGTTTCCATGGTGAAGTACAGACTTCAGTTCACTTTGCCACTAGTCCATCAGAGTAGGGCAAGGAGCAGAGTGCAAAGATAAATATTTGCCTCTCAGTGTATTTAGTGTGTAGAATCAGGCTAGTTGGTTACTCTTCTCACTGCTCAAGACTGCTGTGAAAACATTTTGGGTTATGGAAAACTTTGAATATTCTGGTTTGGGTGCCATAAAAATTCTGTTCATCACCTTTGGCTTGTTCATTAGAAATTTGAACTCCACAGAGGTGATGTTGAAATAAATATAATCAAAGTGATTACCCATAAAAATGAATATTGTGTCCTAGTGAATTGTGCTGTAGGTATATGAACTAAATTTGTTCATTATTGCTGAAGCACATGTCTTTCTTTTTTGGGTTTGTTTGTTTTGTATTTAGGGGACAGTAGGGAGGATTTTGGGGGTTTTTTGTTGGGTTTTTCCTCCCCTCACTGCCAATGTAAAAAGTAGACTTTACCTGAACTGAGACCTTCTGAACTAACTTGATTTTTTTTTTTTTTTTTGGCCTGAGAATTTACTGATGTCTCCTGTAATAGAGAAGATGCTTCCCAGTCCCCTTTTTGAGACTTGAGCAGGAATTCTTAGAAGCTGCTTTAAATATATGCGATTTTTGACCTTATGTCAAAATATTTTGGCATATCTTCAGTATGTTAATTTTAATCCATACCTAGTGTGATTTGTGAGACACTTTTTCAAAAGGCACTCAAAGATATAGATCAAGGGAATTTGAATTCTGAGTTCTGACTTAATCTTAATGATAAGGTTAATGATACTTTCTGTGTTAGAAGCTGAGGGTTCTTTGCTTCTCCTGGTGCCATTTCTTAACTTCTTTGGTAGGATTTTGTGTAGGAAATCCAGAAATTAAATTAGTTATGGATGTGAAATACAGCTGCCTTGCAGAAGTGGGAGCACACAACTGGCCCTGTTAGGATACAGGTTTTGTGATATCAACTGGAAAACAGATTCATTTTGCAGTTTAAAGTGCTTTTGTCAGCTGGACAGAAGTGTGTGTTGCTTCACTTTCTCCTTTGCTGTTATACCTGAGAAACAGCTGGAGAAACACTGCGGAAGTGACAGGGAAAAAAACATTGAGGAAAAGTAGGAAAATGGATGTTTTCCCCTAAGGATGCTTTAGACTTTGGTTTGCTCTGTGCTTCTGAACATCCCATGGATAGAAGGAATTTCAGGGAGCGTGGCAGTCGGTGCTATCTGTGTCATGTCCATACGCTGTTATCACTGTAAGTGGTGTTACCTTTGCTTACCTACCACCTTGACCAAACTCTCTGCAACCTGCTGTTACAAAGCTTCAACTTCTCTGGTTTCAGCAAATTCTGCCATGTGAGCGTCCTGCCCTGTTGCTTTTTTGTTACACTTGTGGGGGGTGGGGGTGAAGGCTGGACAGACTTCTATATGATCATTTAAACTGTTTTAAGAAAAATTGCATCGATACCCTTTGGTTGGACTTGTTCTGCAGCCCTGCTTTCAAAGGTACGGAACCCCAGGTCCGAATAATGGCTGATTTGTTGTAGCAAATATCTTTGGGTTGAAAAAAAAAAATCATCTTATGCTGGGCTTATAGAAAACATGTCGATGTGATGCTGAACTCTATTTGATTGAATACAGTAAACCTTTTCCATAGTAAAAATTCTGAGTTTAAGGTTCAAAGGTTGGGCTCAGCGTGTGGAACACATATATTTGTGGAAAACAACAGTTCATAAGGAGTTCCACCTGTTGGTGGGAATTCATCCCACTCTCCCTTCATTGTCACATTACACTTGGGAAGTGTTTTGCTTTGACTAAGTGTGGTTCTTCTGTCCAACAGCAGTGAGTGGAAGAGCATCCGCAATGTCAAACACTCCTACCCACAGCATTGCAACCTCAGTGTCCCAACCTCAGACGCCGACTCCGAGTCCCATCATTTCTCCTTCAGCCATGCTGCCCATCTACCCTGCTATAGACATTGATGCCCAGGTGAGCCTGCTGCTCTCACAGATGCACAAAGCTATTTTTCCTGCATCCTGAATGATTCAGTGGTGGGAAACAGGTCTGCTGTATAATGTGCTGGGGTCTGGGGACTGGATTTGCTGCTTTTAGGAAGCCAGAACAACACCCCTGAGAGTCGCAACCCACTTTCCTCTGTGCTCTCACCGAACAAAAAAAAGGTCTCTGAATGACTAAACACTTGTATTTCTTATTCCTTTGTTGTCAGTGTGATTATGAGAAACAGCAGAATTGTCTACTGACAGAAATTAAATGTTTTGTGGCCTGATATCCTAAGACAGAAATAAGCCTTAAAGCATTGCACACCGAGTTTTTGGTTGTGCTTCCAGGTTGTTGGCCTGATATCACAGATGCATGAAAAACTTGAAACTAGTAATCGCTGTGATTTTTTTAGCAAAAGGAAATAATTCAGGCTCTCATTTCCACTAAGGGAAAGGCTTTTCTGTATTGAAAATAATTGTTAAAAGGACAACTTTATGTTGACTTGGGGCTAGCTGGCCATCAGCAAAAAGCATACACATACTAACTGGCATATATCTATGCACAGCTCTGGGCTATACCTAGCATCACTAAGATGGAGTAGAGGAAAGGCATGAGATCATTGCGGAGAAAAGGAGAGAAGCCTCTGAAAAATCAGCCTTTGCTACTTAGTTGCTTGTGGCACTTGGCTTGGATTCTGCTGTGATGAAGCCTTTGGCTGAACCAGAGTGCTAAGAATTAGAGACAGAATTTGTACCTTCATTATACCATCTAAAGGTCACAGTCAAGCAGTGGTAAAGAACTTAATCTGGTTAGCAGAGCACAGATGAGAGCTCAGTTCTTGAAGAATCTCAGTTCTTGTCAGGATTTCTTAAATCTCCCAGCAGAGCTGCCTTGAGAGGTAGAATCCTGTCACGAACTTGCACACAGAAGGTAGCTGTCAAGGGGGGCATCCATAAACATGCCCTTAGCTTACAGAAGCTTTTTGTTTTGGCATGGGTGCAGTTACATTTCAGCTAACGTCCACTATAACAGGGGCTGTACTTGAAGAAGCAAGTATTTATCTTGTGTGTTATGTCTGTTTGGTTTAGACTGAGAGTAACCATGACACAGCCTTGACACTGGCTTGTGCTGGTGGCCATGAAGAACTGGTACAAACCCTGCTGGAGAGAGGAGCTAACATTGAACACAGGGACAAAAAAGGTGGGTATCTCACCATGGCAGTACAAACCCTCAGACCCCGTCTGCTTTGCCGGTGTGTCCCACTGATTAAATCCCCAAGAAGCCTAGACTTCATGTGAAACCTTTAGACTTGCTTTTGTGGTGGTTTAACTCACATCATGTTTTCTGTTTCAGGGTTTACTCCTCTTATTTTGGCTGCTACAGCCGGCCATGTGGGTGTTGTGGAAATCTTACTGGATAATGGAGCTGATATTGAAGCCCAGTCTGAGAGAACCAAGGACACTCCCTTGTCTTTGGCTTGTTCAGGAGGGAGGCAAGAGGTGGAGTAAACCTTAAATCTTCAAAAGCAGTGTGTGAATGACGTATTGTGTCAGTACAGTACAACAGTCTTCCAGAAAAGATACAGTCACACGGGATGTGTGTTTAAAAAAGATGCAAAGACATTGGCGCTTTTCAATTTAGACATTACAACATGCCTCCTATAGATTGCTTTTTCTCTTTGAGAACTGGACGGGTACTGTGCAGGTGTCCTTGTGGATGCAGTCATTAGTGCCCCATTATGGGACTTTTACCAGCATAATTAGATGTAGATACGAAAGTGAGTGACCCGAGTGTTCTTGCTGAGAATCAAGAGTTAGACACAAATAGTTTCCATATATGAGCCTTACCTGAGTTTTTGAGGGGAAAAAAAGGGGAAAAAGCTGGGCTTTGGGCAGCAGAGATGATGTGAGTGCACATCCTGCCCAAATTTTTGGGTTGGACAATGTATTTGTTCTGTGATTTCTTGGGAGAATGTTCTGACTGAGAATTGTGCAGATCTAATCTAAACTTTTTTAATGCTTAAAACCTGAAAGTGAAGCAAACTTAACATTGCACTGGAAGTGACACCATGGTTTTTCACCTCAGTGTACACTGTGATTTTAAGTTGCTAGACAGTTCAGTTTCTTGTCAAGTCCTCTGCAGGAGGATATTGAAACTGAATCTCTGGGTCTGGCAGGCTTCCAAACATGGCTGAAATAATCAGCCGGTGAAGAGATCTGCTTTTCTGTACTCTGCTCTTGAATTTGGTATACTCATGAGCAGTTGTGATTGGTTTTTTTTTAAAGGAAGTTTTACAGTGGCTTTGGGGACACAGTCATGAAGGCAAGGAGGGTATAGCAAAGCAACTGATGAAAGTGGCTTTCTTACCACTGATATCTTCCGACAGAATATTTAGGTCTAAAAAGCATTTGTCTTGGATAGATTTGGAAGCTTGGGAGCAAACCCGATGTTTTTTGTTGAAACACTGCAGGTGGTGGAGTTGCTGCTAGCTCGAGGGGCAAACAAGGAGCACAGGAATGTGTCTGATTACACACCTTTGAGCCTCGCTGCCTCAGGTGGCTATGTGAACATTATCAAGATTCTGCTGAATGCTGGGGCAGAAATCAATTCCAGGCAAGTTCCCTTTACAGCCCTTATCTCATGTGCTTGGTTGTGAGTTACGTGAGGGAGCATGTGTGTTTTCCCTGCCCAGTTTTTCTCTGTGTGTTCGCG
Organism: Bombycilla garrulus; assembly: GCA_013400315.1. Classification (NCBI taxonomy): domain Eukaryota; kingdom Metazoa; phylum Chordata; class Aves; order Passeriformes; family Bombycillidae; genus Bombycilla; species Bombycilla garrulus. The sequence goes on along the minus strand of VXBU01000225.1, from coordinate 131,447 downwards.
CGCATTTACGCCATGCTTTTGCATCCGCTGGGAGGTAGAAAACAGCTCAGGTGTGAGCCTCACAAATACAAGGAAAGGGCCAAGCCCAGCTTACAAGTTATAAGCACACCTCATAAGAGGTGCCCTTCAATTTGAAGCGATCAAAAAGTAACATTATAGTCACATTTCTGAGATGACCTTTAAAACAGGTTCTTTCTTTCTTCTCTTTCAGAACTGGTAGCAAATTGGGCATTTCTCCCTTGATGCTTGCAGCCATGAATGGGCACACTGCTGCTGTTAAGCTGTTACTGGACATGGGCTCTGATATAAATGCCCAGATTGAGACCAACAGGAATACAGCTCTGACTCTGGCCTGTTTCCAAGGGAGAACTGAGGTGGTCAGCCTGCTGCTTGATAGAAAAGCTAACGTGGAACATAGAGCCAAGGTAAAGAGCAAACAGCTGGAGAGGTCTCCAGAGAGGGGTGCTTGTAAGTCATTGTGTCTCTTTTGTTACCTGATTTTCTTGCCTTTGTGCAAGTCATCTTCTCTAGTTCAGTTCTCTAGTCCAGTTAAGTGAACTGAGCCAGGTATTGTATAGAAAAAAATGGCTGCATTTAAGGGCTAGGATTTTGGTGGTTGTGAAGCTCATCCAAACATCAGTTTTCTTCAAATAAATGTTGATTCATCTTCAGGTGCTTACAAGTGTAAGGATAGTAATCCATGAAGTTTGTAAATCGAATAGATAGTGTGTCTCAGGTGAGCCACTCACTCCCCTTCTAATGGCTTCTTTCTCCCGCTTGCTTGTCCCAGACTGGTCTCACACCGTTAATGGAAGCAGCTTCGGGGGGATATGCAGAGGTGGGCAGGGTCCTGCTGGACAAAGGTGCAGACGTCAACGCTCCCCCGGTACCTTCCTCCAGAGACACAGCTTTAACCATTGCAGCAGACAAAGGGCACTACAAGTTCTGTGAGCTCCTCATTAGCAGGTACGGTGTCTGCAAGTGAGCAGCTTGAAGAAAAATATGGCTGTATTTAGATTTAATTTTCCTAACATACAATAATATTTCCAAATATCCAGTGAAGGATTAGGAAATGGGAAAGGTTCTGTGTGTCTGTTGGCTTTTACTACCTAATTTAATTTATCCCAAGTACTCAAATGAAGTTCTTCCTGGGATCAGAGTGCTTCCTTTTGCCTAAATGCAGGCTTTTGATGGAACGTGTTTGGTTTTATAGGGGAGCTCACATCGATGTGCGGAATAAGAAGGGGAATACTCCGCTGTGGCTGGCAGCAAATGGGGGGCATCTTGATGTTGTCCAGCTGCTGGTCCAGGCTGGAGCTGACGTGGATGCAGCAGATAACAGGAAAATCACTCCTCTCATGGCAGCCTTCCGAAAGGTAGAATGTTAAGTTCAGCTTGACTCTTAGGATTGTCTTGCTCATCCCTACATAGCTGTTAGAACTAGAACATACTGACAGAAGCTACATATTTAATAATATGTCATTTAATTTGAATACTTGCCATTGAATCTTCAGAAACAGCTATGTTTGTCACCTGTATAATATCTGTTCAATTCTAATTGCAATTTGCTTTATAGGCAATGCAGTGGGGCTGGTTCTGGTGTGTGTGAGGGGTGAAAATTGCAGTGTGTTTCTTTGTGATAGAACTGGAGGGAAATAGGATTGGTTCCTGCACAAGAGAGGATGAGGACTTTGGTCAAAAAAAGTGCAGTTTAGCCTGATTTGAGTCTACAGATGATTTCTGTTAGTAAGGGAATGTAGCTGTAGTGTAGCAGTACGGGAAACATTGCAGATGACTGTTGAAGCCTGTGGCTGTTAAGTGGTTAGAGATGAGCGTCTGAAAACTGCCCCAAAAAAGGCAGAAGTTTGTGCAAATACTTCTGGAGTAAGGGCAACCTGATGAGAGGTAATTACTTGCCTTCTCTGGTGTCAGAAATGTGCCTCACTAGTTCAGAAGGTGAGAAAGATCTCAAACAAAGTGTTGAGAGCTTCATGTGTTGAGGAGTTGCAAATAAATATTTTGCAAGGAGTGCTGGGACTGAAGTGTTTGTCAGTAAGCCAGAGGCAGCTGGTCTGACAGAAAGTGTTGTCCTTGAAATTTGTTTTGCAGGGTCATGTGAAAGTAGTGCGTTACCTGGTGAAAGAGGTGAACCAGTTCCCATCCGACTCAGAGTGCATGAGATACATAGCGACCATTACTGATAAGGTAAGGTGGGAGGGAAGGAAATACTTGAGAGGGATCAATGTTGTGTCTCAGCTTCAGAGACAGTGTTATGAATTCTCTTTGGCTCATTGGCCACCTGCTTTCAGCCAGAGGATGAGTCTCATCGGAGTTTTTGAGGAAAAACAGCAGGAGATAGGAACACGTGACACTTTGTACTTGATATGTTTTGTCATTTCAGGAGATGCTGAAGAAATGCCACCTGTGTATGGAGTCAATTGTTCAAGCCAAAGACAGACAGGCTGCAGAAGCCAACAAAAATGCAAGCATTCTGCTGGAAGAACTGGACTTGGAGAAGGCAAGTGGAAAGAATTGCAGCTGGGAATATTTCTCCCTTAAAACTCCAAATTCACATTCCTTCAAGATGATACGGTCGGTAAAAGTAATTATTGGGGTATAGGAGTGTGTGCAGTCACCATAATTGGAGTGTCTAGAGCTGAGCATCTTATTGTTCAGGTAATCTTTGAACTTTGCTATTATTCAGAGACATTGGATCAGGAAATGCAAATATAACTATTTCCTCTGTACCAAAAGAAGGATTTCTGAATATGATTTGTCAAAAAAATGAGTGTGGCATTTTCTAGGCGTACTCATATAGATCTTAGGTCTAAACCCCATTTTGTGTCCTAAACATTAAAAAAATAAACTAATGTACTAAAAACCATAGTACTGTAGTAGAAGTAAAACAGAAAAGTCCAAGGAAATAAAAAGCACTTTGATTTATTGAAATGCATGGGACATCTTGTAATGCTGTTCCATGTGCTTGTCTTGTAGCTAAGGGAAGAAAGCAGGAGACTGGCTCTGGCTGCCAAAAGAGAGAAGAGAAAAGAGAAAAGGAGGAAGAAAAAAGAAGAACAAAGGCGAAAACTAGAAGAAATAGAAGCGAAAAATAAAGAGAATTTTGAACTTCAGGCTGCTCAGGAGAAAGAGAAGTTAAAAGCTGAAGGTGATTACTGCAATTATTCCAAGAAAATAATGAAATTCAGTATGAGCTGGCATGACGTCTGTAATAGATTTATGGATGTCTCATAGTCAAGGATTTTGTGTGTTTCTTGGAGCTTTGTAAAAAAGTTAGTCCTAAAGTTCTTTGATAGGACAGGTGTGATTTGGAAAGCGAAATGCTCAAGTTTCCTCAAACCAGCTAAATTACTCCTGCTTTTTTCTGTACTCTTCTATCAGATGATCCCGAGGTCCCAATGGAGCCTCCCAGTGCCACTACCACCACCACCATAGGTATATCTGCAACCTGGACAACGTTAGCAGGCTCTCATGGGAAGAGGAATAACACCATCACCACAACCAGCTCCAAGAGGAAAAACAGGAAAAACAAAGTAACCCCTGATAATGTGCAGATTATATTTGATGATCAGCTTCCAATTTCCTACAGCCAGCCTGAGAAGGTGAATGGGGAATCCAAGAGCAGCAGCACTAGTGAGAGTGGTGACAGTGACAACATGAGGATCTCCAGCTGCAGCGATGAGAGCAGCAATAGCAACAGCAGCCACAAAAGTGACAATCATTCCTCCACAGCTGTCACTAACACACAGAGCAACAAAAAGCAACCCTCGGTGCTCGTCACTTGTCCGAAAGATGAGAGGAAAGCAGTCCCTGGCAAGTCATCTGTCAAGTAAGTTCCTGTGTCCATGCCTGCAAAGTGCAAGTCATCCTTTTTTTTTTCTCCCCCACGTAATGACAGCATTTAATTTGTTTTGCAGGTTGTCTGAAGTTATTAATGAAGTGACGGGTAATTCCTTGTCTACTTGCACAAAATCTGCTCCTTCTCCTCTTTCTTCTCCAAATGGAAAGCTAACCATTGCTAGTCCTAAACGTGGTCAGAAAAGGGAAGAAGGTTGGAAAGAAGTTGTGAGAAGGTAAGCAGAATAATTCCCCTAATTCTCTTTGATCCTGTCCTATGTGTAGCCTTCCTTGGAATGACCTGAATGACCTTCTTAGTGGGTTTGAGATCTCATGATGCTGCTGCATCAGGTGAATCAGGAAATACAGTATTCTTTTGACCAGCCTGCCCATGGAAGTGTTTCCTACTTAAAACTGTTTCTTTTTTATATAGATCCAAGAAGGTTTCTGTCCCATCAACTGTGATTTCCAGAGTTATTGGCAGAGGAGGATGTAACATCAATGCAATCCGGGAGTGCACAGGAGCACACATAGACATTGACAAACAGAAGGATAAAACTGGAGACCGAATAATCACAATAAGGTGATTGCAGGATCCTGCACTGCTTCCATCCTCTGGGTATTTTCTCCTTGTAGAATGTTTGCCTGCATAGGAAAATTAAAGGCTTGACCTGGTTTTTCCTTGGAAGATCCCTTGAAAGCAGGGGAGATGAATGAGGTGGGGAAACAAAGTTACAACCACCAGCAGGTACAAAAGACACTAGTGAGGTGAAACATAAATACTGGGATTCTATGTTTGGGCTTGTTAATACGTGAGGAAATATAAAGGAATATTTAGAGAAGCAAATATTTTATCCATATGATTTTTTTGGGATTTGTAGTATTCAACTTCTTGAGTAATTGCAGCAGGACTGTGTCAAGTTTGGTTTTTGAACAGAGAGTTATTTTCCTGTTTGTGTTAGGGAACGTAGGCTGGATCATGTGTGGGAGGTCTTTGGCTATAATATGTGTAAATGCTTTAGATGCACTTTCCCTGTCCTTCATTTTTTAGGGGTGGCACAGAATCAACCAGACAGGCCACACAGTTGATCAATGCTCTGATTAAGGATCCAGATAAGGAAATTGATGAACTTATTCCAAAGAACCGTTTGAAAAGTTCAACTGTAAATTCCAAAATAGGGTCCTCGACACCTGCCACCACTACAGCTGCTAACAGTTCTCTCGTGGGCATCAAAGTGACCACCGTAGCCGCTTCGTCGACATCTCAGACCGCCTCCGCGCTCACCGTGCCTGCCATCTCCTCCGCATCCACTCACAAAAGCATCAAGAACCCCGTGAACAACGTGCGACCCGGTTTCCAGGTCTCCCTGCCGTTGGCGTATCCTCCTCCACAGTTTGCACACGCGCTGCTCGCCGCTCAGACTTTCCAACAGATCCGTCCGCCCCGGCTGCCCATGACGCACTTCGGAGGTACCTTCCCCCCGGCTCAGTCCACGTGGGGGCCGTTTCCCGTCAGGCCGCTGAGCCCCGCGCGAGCCACCAACTCGCCGAAACCTCACATGGTGCCTCGCCACAACAGCCAGAGCAGCGGCGGTTCTCAGGTGAATTCAGCCAGTTCTTTGACGACGAGTCCCACGGCGACGACGACTTCGGCGGCTTCTACCGCGCCTGGCTCTTCGGCGAGCGGCAACCCGAGCTCCCCGTCGGTCCGGAGGCAGCTGTTCGTCACGGTGGTGAAGACGTCCAACGCCACCACCACGACCGTGACGACCACGGCGAGCAACACGAGCACGGCGCCTACGAACACCACGTATCCGACTCCTACTGCCAAAGAACACTACCCTGCATCTTCCCCCTCATCCCCCTCTCCTCCCGCGCAGCCGGCGGGCGTCTCCAGGAGCAGTCCTCCCGACTGTGTGGCGGCCTCCCCCAATAAAGGTGTGCCTCCGTCTGAGCCCGAGGCGGGGAGCCCGCCCGCGGCGGATGCGGGCGGCTCGACCGGCGGCAGGCAGCCCAATCCCGGGACCAGCGGCTCCTCTGTGCATCCTGCTCATCAGCAGCCCCCGGGAGCTCCTCTGCCGGAGGCCAGGCCCCCTCTCCAGCAACCTCAGGTTCCTGCGCCAGATCCTCGCATGGTTGTGCCTCCGAATTTAGCGGCGACGAGCTCGTCCGCTCCCGCGGTAGGTGCGGGCGGTGCTCCCATGACCTACCCCGTGTCCCAGGCATCCATGGGGTCCGCTCAGCCCGCGGCCAAGATGGAAACCCCAGCCACCAGACCGCCTGTCCACGGAACCAGCAGCGTCCCTAAGAATCCAGCTCCTGTGCAAAACTCCTCCGTCGCAGTCCTCAACGTTAACCACATCAAAAGGCCCCACAGCGTTCCTTCTTCAGTGCAGCTTCCTTCTACCTTAAGTACACAAAGTGCTTCTCAGAATTCGGCCCACCCGGCAAACAAGCCCATGGGGAACAACTTCAGTGCTACTCTGCCTTTTGGGCCCTTTAGTACGTTGTTTGAGAACAGCCCCACGTCTGCTCATGCCTTCTGGGGTGGGTCCGTCGTTTCCTCTCAGACGACGCCGGAATCCATGCTATCAGCAAAGTCCTCATTTTTGCCAAATTCAGAGCCGTTACATCAGTCCGATACTTCCAAAGCTCCAGGTTTTAGGCCACCGTTACAGAGGCCAGCTCCAAGTCCCTCAGGTAAGTCTCTGGCTTGTGCCCATAGGATAATAGTACAGTTTATTCTTGTGGGGGTTTTTTTTAAGCCAAGTTGAGTTCATTTTAAGTGCCCTGTCAAATCTAGTAACTGTTTGGCAGCTGATGGGCTTAATAAAATAGGGTTTTTGCCATTCCGCTCTGTTCCTCTCCAGTAGCTGAGATAATGAAACACTCTTATTTCCACCTCCCTCCCCTACCAGATAGTGACTGTTCCAGTTTGTGATACCTTGTCCTGAGGCTGCAGAAAAATATGCGGCCAAGGGCTAGCATGGTAAAAAGTGGGGTTTTGAAATGAACTTGTAACTTACAAGAGATGTGTTCTCTTAATTACTAGATTTCATCCAAAATAATGTAATTTCCTTGATTTCCTGAATTTTTAAGTGAGATGTTGAGCTTTCTGCCCAATGTGGAGGCTGAGGGGTTGTCACAGAAACTCTTATGTAGCTTCCAGAAAGTACGTTTACAGTTTGGACCATCTCTGCCTGTTTTTGTAGGCCCAATGGATTGAGAGATACAACAGCACTTTTTTTCCTATTTTGTGAATATGATGGTGTTGAATTTTTTCATCTTGACACACTGGTTAGCATTTTGACTATGGCCCTGTATGCTCCTAAGATATACAAATCCCCAAGTCTTAGATCCCTAAGGTTTTATTTTTCCCTTCCCTCATTGAAGAGGATGTGAAGGGAGCAGTAATTCTTGTACTTTGAATATCTTGGCTAATTGGTGACATTTGATGTTAATGAAATTAGAATCCTTCTTGATTTAGGTGTTTAGCACAACTGCCACATACTGAATAGACTTGAAGAGCGTGAAGCTTAATACTCCAGTTTCCTTTGGAAAACTGCAGCACACACCCCCAGAGATAGATTGGATGAAAGTTTTCCTTCTTTTTATTTCCATGATGCGTCGACCTCTTGATGGAATGTTGGGAGTTCTGGGGGTCACTTGTTCCCATTTTCTCTTGCAGGTATTGTCAGTATGGATTCTCCCTATGCTTCTGTAACACCTTCTTCTACACACCTGGGGACCTTTGCCTCGAATCTGTCGGGAGGGCAGATCTACGCGCCCGGCACGCCGCTGGGTGGAGCGCCTGCAGCTGCTAATTTTAACAGACAGCATTTTTCCCCTCTTAGTTTATTGCCTCCATGTTCATCAGCATCAAATGGTGAGTTCTGGTCAGCAGGAAGCTGCTGAAAAGCTGCTGTAAAAATAAAATTGTCTCGCAGACCCGCATAAGGAATTCTGGGAGAAGATCCTTAGGGCAGGTTCTGGTATCTTCCTCTACCTTTGGCCCATGCAGTTAGGAGTTTTTTGGACAGAAAACAAATAAGTTCTTGAGTGCTGGCTTATTTAGGGAATGTGTCAGTCTGTTTTACTGGCAAAAATAATGACAGAAAAAACCCCTCAGAGAACAAACCACAAAGATGAAGAAAAACAAACCCAACAAAAACATGGGTTTATGTGGGCTTATTTCAGCTCTGCTTTAGGATATAACCCTCAAGTCCTCTGTTGCTGATAGACAGTGATGCTTAGTTAAGGTTTTGTGGTGTGTGTCCTCCAGTGGCTGAGCTGCCAGGGCGTGATAAGCATTTTATACAAGGGACTAAATCAGTGGTGAACATCTCTGTGATCTGGAAATAAAATTATCCTGAGGTGGCTGAATCTGGCATTAACCTGCTCCCCGTTGTCAGCTGTTGGTCACTGAAGGATAGGTTTGTGGGATCTGGCTGCCATCGCTGAGTGCTCCTGTTGCTCTCCTTGCAGACTCTCCTGCTCAATCCGTGTCCTCTGGAGTACGAGCACCCTCTCCCACCCCTTCAGCAGTGTCCTTGGGATCAGAAAAACCGAGCAACGTTTCTCAGGACAGAAAAGTTCCTGTTCCTATTGGGACTGAACGGTCTGCACGTATTAGACAAACTGGAACGTCTACTCCTTCTGTAATTGGGAGCAACTTGGCTGCCCCCGTGGGACACAGTGGGATCTGGTCCTTCGAAGGTATAGGTGGCAGTCAAGGTAAGTGGTGCTCATGATGCACTTGAATTGATCGCACCGTTGTGTTTGCTAAACTTGTCTTCAGCACGGAAGGGTGCAGGAGTGAGTGCCTGAAAACACAGAAATGTGCTTTCCAAAGGGTTTGGAGCAAGGACTTCTCTTAGCCTTCCTGTCTGCTTAATTGTTTAAAGAAGATTTATGAAACCCTCAGGGGTTCTGAAGCGTCCTGGCTGTGAAGATTTGGTACTCCGAGTAAGAGCAGGAGAAATAAAAGCAGAGTTTCCGGGGATGAACACAGTGAGGATCATTGAATTTAGAAAGAGGGGAAATTAAGGTGTCAGAAGATAACTGTTTGGTGTCTTTTGTTGATAAAGAGGTTGTTTTTACGGTAGGAGTTAATATTTAATTTGTAGCTAAGGTAGAAGTTTTGGTGCTGAGGATGGTGCTTTTATAAAGTGATAATATTCCACATGTGGGTTTCCTGTTTTTTTCAGCCATTTGCCTTCTACTAGTACAAGGCTCTTGTGGAGTCTCTCCTGGAGTCACACAGAATTTAGTATTTCAGGATTTTTTAACAATTTCAGTTAGTGATATTACAGCTTTTCTTGCCAGTCTTGTCAGGAGTGTTGGATGCAGTTCCTGGGAGACTGATTAACTTTTTTCATGTTGATTGGGTTTTTTTTGTGGAGAGTTGATTTTAAATTTCTTCAGCGTTTTTCGCTTGGGATGGGGGGTATGAATATTGAGACTGTGTTAGATTGGACCTCTGGATGTCCTGTCAGCCTCCTGCACAAAATGAGGTTTGCCATGAGTTCTGCCTCTATTTCTCAGGGCTTTATCTAATCTACTCCAGGAAAACCTGCAAGGATTGGAACTGCTCTGCCTCTCAGAGCAATCTGTTCTGCTCCTTGACTGAGTCCAGACAGCTGAAGGTTTTAATTGACTGTGCTGGAATTTTCCCCCCAATACTAACCCTTTTTCCTGCTTCGCAATTGATCTTTTCCCAGATAAAGGTTTAGAAATACACTTATTTGTTTGCATTATGTGGCTGTAAAAGTTGTCCTTTGTGACTGTCTTGGGTTTTGGGATGCTGTTTTCTTTCTGATTTGGTCAATTACTTCAACATTTTGATTTTCAGTTCACAATGGGATTGGCTCTTCTCTACTTGAGCATTAAGGTGCCTCAGAAATGCTTCTGTACCCCTTCTCCAAATACAATTTTCTTACATTTTGTTTTGAAGATTGGATTTTTCATTGTCTGGGGTTGGAACTGTAGCACCAATACCAAACTGCATCTGATGAATTCACAGAATTAGGTACACGAGCACGTGTCTGCAGCCGGTCATTTTCTGGTTTTGGTTTGCACAGATATTTCTGTGTCCCTTAGAATGTTAATAATTAATGGAAGATTGGTAGTTGAGTAGAGCAAATGTCTTCATAGTGTACATACCCTTTCCACAGCATCAAAGGCACAAGGAATTGAGGTTTTTGGAGGAGGGAGAGTTAGCCCAAATTCCAGCTTTGCTCTTGAAATGGAGGAAAGTTGCAGGGGCAACGCTCTGGTTGCAGGTAACCGTCCTAAACTCCTGGCAGTGCTCAGGGTTCCTGGTCTGGGGGCTGCCGGTGCCACTGCTGGTATTCTGCATCCCGTGTGCTCCTGAGCTCTAGTGCAGGTGGAAGCCCGAGAGCTGCAGGCCGGCAGACTTGGAGGCTGGCAGGTGAGGAGTGCTGCGGATAACGCTGTGTCTCTGCTGACAGATAAAGTGGACTGGTGTCACAGCGGCATGGGCAGCCACATGATCCACAGGCCCATGTCCGACCCGGGCGTGTTCTCACACCAAGCCATGGAGAGAGACAGCACGGGAATCGTGACGCCTTCCGGTACATTCCATCAGCCCGTCCCTGCAGGATACATGGACTTCCCAAAAGTCGGGGTATGACCTCCTTAGCCCCCCTGTGCAGCATGAATCCCCTTTTGTCCTTCTGTCTGTGCAGTAGTAGCAGTGTTTGTGAAAGCATCCTGACTGTTGCTTTTCCTTCCCCTCAGGGAATGCCTTTTTCTGTGTATGGGAACGCCATAATTCCTCCTGTAGCCCCCATCACAGATGGTACTGGAGGCCCCATCTTTAACGGGCCTCATGCTGCTGACCCATCTTGGAACTCGCTGATAAAGATGGTTTCAAATTCCACAGAAAACAATGGGCCTCAGACGGTAATTCTTCTATTTTTTTGCACTGTGTGTTTTCCTCAAAATGTATCATGATTCCTATCTGTGCGGTTATGCATTTGGGAAAAGAAATCTTGGGGCAAAATTTCATGGGAAAAGCCAATTTATGTGCTGTTAGTTAAGCTTTTGCTTCCCAAGAAGGGAGCGCAGCCACAGGACAGCTGCTGGGCTGCGTAGTTTAGGATGTTGTGACTGTGGTAGGGGCACACGGAGGAAGGGTGTAAAGCAGCTCCTTAGGAAGGGAGTAAGTAGCTCTTTGCTGCTCCGGTCTTGCCTGGCTTGTCCACTAAATATAATTTAGACAGAGGCATTAATTCCCCTAAACTTCTTCGTACTCAGGAACCAATACTATAATGGAACATCAGTAGCTCTGGTTAGATTGTATCCTGTGATTATATTTAATTAGACAGTGATCCCTGTAACACTGTTACTAAATAAAGATGTTTCTGGGTTTAATTTGCTTGGGAATGATCCAAGCTGTGGGGAGCAGCTCCCAGCTCTGATAGACCATAGGTGGTGAGAGAGAGGGGGTTTGGCCACAGTTGAGGTACTGCTCTGGCGTGCCTTCTCATCTCTGCGAGGTGATTTCTGGTTTCATGAGGAAAATTTGTCCCCCAAAGACAAAGCTTTACTTGCTTAGACTTGGGATTCCCCAGAGCTGAAGGTATTAGGGGAATATAAAGTGGCAGAAATCAAGTTCTTTGTGTGGACTTCAGGTCCGGAAGAGAGCAAGTCCCTTGCTTTGGGAACTGGAAGGTTTGGGAACTGGGCCCTGTTAATTGTCGTGGAGAGGAAGATCCGTGAGGCCTGCAGCGTCCCTGGGAGCTGTGCCCTGCCTGCAGCAGCCTGAACACGGTGTTCATGTGGGTTTCTCTTGCAGGTGTGGACTGGAACTTGGACACCTCACATGAACAGCGTGCATATGAACCAACTGGGCTGAGTGGGATCAACGTGCTGGCCTTGAGATTCCTTTTTTTGCAGAGGAAACCACAATTGGCAGAAACAGTTTATGTGCTCCCAGATCATTCTACTGATGTGCTTGACTGAAGTGTGTAGGCTTTTTGCAGAAGAACTTACTAACTGACCTTTTTCTGTGAACATTGTGACCGCCCATTCCCCACCATCATATGTTTCAACTTAGTTAGACTTTCTTCTTTCCTTTCCTCCTCTTTTTTTTTGTTGTTTTCTTTTTTCTTTTTTTTTTTTTCTTTTTTTTTTTTTTTTTTTGCATAATTTTCTTT
>VXBU01000225.1:0-116771 GCA_013400315.1 Bombycilla garrulus | reverse complement strand
TGGGATTTTTATTTTTTTAAGGAATTTGGTTACGTTTTGTACTTTTTTTTGGTTGCAAAAGTGAGCGTCTATTGTGCCCTCGCGTAATGGGGTCATTTATGCTTTGGATGGTGACTTTGTTCACTGCCAAGTTGTGTCCTCATGGCCTTTATTTTATTACTCTTTAATTTATTTCTATATATTATTTATGTATTTCTGTCGCATAAAACAATATACTTGTATATTGCATACGGTATGTTGTAAATAATGCATTCTGTTATATACGCTGTTACTTTATATTTATTTTTGTATGTTGTTATTAGTTGTTATTGTTGTAATTTGTTTATTTTTATCATTGAGATGGCATTAAAGCTGGCCCTTTTTAAGTGAAGTAGCTGATTACAAGTCCTGAGTGCAGCCTAAAGTTACTTGTTAAGAGTTGCCCTGATTTCAGCTGTGATAGAAATAATTTTTTGCTTAGAAAAGTGTAAAATCTAAAAAGAGTAAAATTCTGTCTTCATTTCATGCAGTAGTAAGAGAGTGTCTTTGATACTGTAATTACTTGTCCCTGTTATTCTTGTCACAGTTACCTTCACATGGTTATTTTGTTTAAAGATGAAAGGCCTTCACTGATGTTGAACAAGACCTGAAGGAGATGCCTTGTCCCTCCCAGGCATTTGCTACTTGTACAGGTGTTAAATTACAGTGATAATTAATATGTTTGATGCCTGTGCTGATGTTAAATCATAGATGGGTAATTAATATGTGTAATGCCCACAGAGGTGTTAAATTACACGGTGGCAATGTGTATGTTTAAATCCTGTTCAGGCATTACATTTTACAGTGATAATAAGTTTAATGCTTGTTCAGGTATTGAATTACCAGGGATAACTAATAACAGAGGTGAGGAGAGGAAGCAGTTGTTACCTGCCACTATTCCCAATTCTCCTTCTCTTTAGCTAGCTGGAAAACCTGCAGCCCGAGATTAAGGAGATTGCCAAGCGCCTTCGCTATGAAGTTTCAGCGCGTGGAAAGCAGCTGGGGTGGTCTGAGAAGGTGGCCAGGTACGAGGGGGATTGTCCACACCTCCTGGATCCGCTCTGGGGTGAGGCGTGGCAGGAAGGAAGGTCCCAGAAGCAGCACTCTTACAGCAAGACTCTACCATTGCCCAAAGCTTAGATTTCCTTTCCCCGCCTGCGATTTATTTATTTCCTCTCTTCCCTTTCAGACGTGTCCCATTTCGAAGCTCTGAACTTGTGTTTTTCTCTCCGGAAAAAGGTTCCACTTCACGAAGAACATGCGGAGGATCGTCACGGAGCTGTACATCCGGGACAACTGCCACCCCTTCAAAGCCACCGTGCTGCTGTGGGTGCAGATCCCCATGTGGGTGTGCGTGTCCCTGGCTCTGCGCAACTGCAGCGTGGGTGCCCTGGGTTCCACAGGTGCTGCGTCTGTCCCTTCGTGCTCACTTACTGCTTGCACCACTCTTTGCTTAAAGAGTGCGGTGTCCTGAGCTTGCTGTGCCAGCTGATACAAAAACCAGTCAGCTAGTAAGGTTTTAAACTTAATACAGTCTGAACTTAACCTAATTAATTCATTAATATAGACAATAGGTAGTTAATATAGTTTTAATAGCTGGTTAATATAATTTGAAATGAGTTTTGAAGTTAACGTAGTCTGATGTTCCTATTTAGGAAGCAATGCTACACAAGCCACAGCACACTCGCGATTAATCTGTATTTTTTTTTCCTTCCATGTGAAATACTGTAGACAAGGTGAATGCGTGAGGGTCATTAAAATTAAAAAAAAAAATTATATACTGATTTTTTTTAGACAAGAGTTTATAGTTTGATCGTTTAGGCAAAAATGTAGCTATTATACAGTTACTAAGTATAATTTTTTCAAAATTAGGAAATAAACACTGTAGGTTACTGCATTCTTATTTTCCTCATTGACTTGTAAAATATTTGAGACAGAAGTATTTTTTATCTCAAAATTACCTGTCCATGGCTGTCATGAGCTAAGCTGGGTATCAGCTTCTGTCTCTCACTTTTCTTGTATTAGTAGCAGTGTTAAACCAAGGATTTCTGCTTTAATTGTACTTACCATGTTGATAAAACATTCCTAGAAACTTGGGTCTGTGATTTAACACATGGTACACTTCTGCCTCACTTAAGATAGCAAATTATACTGAATTCTGTATTTTCTTCAAATTTTTCTTGTAGTACAAGAACAGTTTTCCTCAGGAGGAGCGCTGTGGTTTACAGACCTCACGGCCCCTGATTCCACGTGGATTTTGCCCGTTGCCCTGGGGCTGGTGAATTTGCTGGTGGTGGAGGTACGTTGGTGCAATAAACCAGTAGCACTGACTGCAAAGGGCTAACACATACAGGTGGCTGCAGATTATCACTATTTTTAATGCCCTGAGCAGGAGTGAAGCATCATCTGTTTGTGTATTTTAATACCTAGGTGTCTTTGTTCAGAGACCTCCAGGTCAGATGTGACATGTTTCAGATCTAATTGAGCTTCAGTAATATTTAGTCTTGACTACAGTTTATTTTAGAATGCTATTCTAATGAGATTTCTGTGTGTTAATCTTCAGTATGGCCATTTCAAAAAGAGCCTGTTTCTAACTGTGAGATTCTCCTCTTTCAGCTCTTTGCTTCCAAAAAAGCAGTGCCAGTTTCCCGGCTGCAGAAGCTTGTGACGAATTTCTTCCGCGTGGTGTCCGTGGTGATGATCCCTGTTGCTGCCACAGTGCCCTCTGTAAGTAGCAAGGTGTCCTCTGGGACATCACCTGTGGCTGGTCTGATGCTCAAAGGACAGCCCCAAGGGCTCACGTGTTTCATATTTCTACTGCTGTGTGCTTAAAAAAAAGTCAGATGTTCTGTCTATGTGTACGTTTAAAGCTTGTTGCCTTTGGAATATTTTTGTTCAAGTAGGAAGACTTTGCAAACTTGAAAGGAGTTAATGTCCTTCATGTTGTCTGAAAAAAGGAGAGGGAAGCTTTATGTGAAGACACATAGGCAAATGTTTGTGAACTGGAAACCAGTGTAGTTCTTAAATTAGGAAATTTTTCACATCTTTCTTCAAACACTTCTCATTTTTACCAGGTATTCTACTGCAGAGTATTCTTAGCAAAAACGAAGTGTCTGGTTGCTTGGTTCAATTATAATTTCAAATACATAAGTTGAAGCAAGTTTAATATGAATTAATTAATTTAAGAACTGTCAAGCCTCAATGTAGATGGCACTTTCCCCAGAAGAGTTCAAAGACAGACAGTTAGATTTCACGTGGAAGCCATTATTGCAAAGAGAGGAGGAGTGCTTTAGGTGAGTTGTGTTGATCAATACCTGGGAGTAACCCCCAGCTGTAGTTCAGGAGGAGGTGCCTGAGCCTGGTGCTTTCCTTGCCTGCAGGGAGCTGACGTGTGCTTGTCTTGTTGCAGTCCATGGCGCTGTACTGGCTGTCCTCGAGCCTCGTGGGGCTCTCCCACAACCTCCTGCTGCGCTCGCCCGCCTTCCGCCGCCTGTGCTGCATTCCAAGGACCACGTCTGACTCGGATACTCCCTACAGGGACATCGTGGCTGCCTTGGCCACCAGATACAGCTTTAGGAAGCAGCACCGCTGAGCTCCGGGAGAGCTGTCTCGGGAAAGAAGTGGTGCTGTTCTAGGGAGATGTACTTATTTGCTGTATATTTATTTTCCAAATAAAACGCTGGCTGGCCATAAAGAAGGTTTGGTCAGCAAAAATGTGTCTTTACTGGGAAGCTTTGTTTCAAGGGTGGTTGTTTTGCAGTTGCAATAGTCCAGAAATCCAGGTTTGTCTCCTGAATTATCGTAAGAAAACAGGCAGGTGAGTGTTAAATAAAACTGTAACTCATATACAGTGCCTCTTTTTTACTCTTAAGTCCTGAAGGTAAAGAGGTTTGGGTTTTGTGGGTTTTTTTTGTTTGTTTGTTTTGTTGGGTTTTTTTTGTGGTTTTTTTTTTGTTTGTTTTTGTTTTTTTTTTTTTTGTTTTGTTTTGTTTTGGTTTGGTTTTTTTTGTTTTTTTTGTTTTTTTGTTAAAATGATCCGGGATTAATTATTTACTTTAACTTTTGAAAGGTTCCAAGCTACTACTGTGATGTAAACTAACAGAAATTTGGAAACAGAATGTTTAATGCAGACTTGGAAGCGTTTATTTCGATTGTTGTGATAGCCTAGTGGAACTTTACAGATGGGTCTGAGAAACGCTTTCTGACTAAAATCAGCAGTTTTGAAGAAAAAATGCAGATGTCATTGTACTAATAAAACTGCAGTTTACCTGTGGGCATGTTCCACTAATGTCTTTCACTATTTTCACTGTTAGGAGTCTCAGAACATCAGTGATAGATTTGTATCTGGATGCAGCCAGGATATTCTTATACAAAAAAAACCTCCCCAAAACAGGTGTGAAACTGAAGGTAAAGCAGCCAAAAGCATCTCATCTAGTGGTGTCTAACAATTCAAAATCCACAGGTAAGGAGATCAGAAGGTATGTGATAAAGCCCTTTCCAGGTCTTCATTGCAGGTAAGATAATGTTCTACATTTTTAAAGGGTCTTACACATTTCTCTGAAAGAATATTGTCATTTTTCCTCGTCTGGAGGTGCTGAAAAAAGACACTGCAAAGGGAAGTGAATTTTTGTCTGAGCAGCTGGTGGTAGAGGGAGCTGGTGTTCCATGCAGTACTGCTGAAAGTCGCCTCTCCTTCCTCAGCGGGCTCACATTCCCAGCCTGGAAACAGGGCAGGCTGGCAAAAGCTATGTCTTGTGTGTAGTAAAAAAAAATAACATGAGATTTCTTGGGAAGCATGAGGAGGGCTGTGAAACTGGTCACTGAAAAAAATGCCTCACAGCTCCATCATGACCCATATGTTCAATGCAGGAAACTGGCTTTGTTAGTTTACAGTTCTCCATTTATTTGTTTAATTTGCACCCTTTTTACCTCATAAAATTGCACCCAAGATCTGCCAGTGCAAGTTCCTCCAGTGAGTGCATTTGGTGGTGGGTTTCTCAGGGCATTATTTCAGGTCTGGGAGAGAAGTGAGTGTTGTTGGAACACTGTGTGTGCTTAGGAGGGAGCCTAAGCTTAAGGAACTGAAGTCGGGCAAGTTCAAGTTCCCTGAATGGGGTCTGTTCTGGCAGAGCTCAGAAGTGCTGAAATATCCTGGCTGGATAATACCATGTTTCATCCTCTGTCTTGAAAGTGCAGTGTGAACTTCAAGAACAGGGCTGTGATGCTTGTTATCTTTGGTGGTTGTGCCCCGGAAAAAGACATTGTTTACCCAAAAGCTTACCTCTGCTCTCAGCCATAGTAATGACTCCATTCAAATACATTTTCTGGCCTAAAATCCTTGTCTCAGTGTCTGATGCTGTTTCCAGGAAAGAGGATTGGAGCTTTGCTGATTGCCTTTTTATGTTAATGTAATTATTTTGTTGTCAGCCCATGTTGATGAGACAAAGATGGAGCAAAGATACATATATTGATGTGTGTCAGGTCGAATGAGTCCTTCTCGACTGTGGAAGGGCCAAGGGATCTTTCTGGAGAAGAAATCAGAAAAAACCTGTTGCTGTGTTCCCTGAGAAACCCGACTGAAGTGTCTTTAAAAAGCCTGTACGATATTCTTTATGAATGACACTTTATTATTTAAGTAATGTGATCTGTAGCTCTGTTTGGCTTAACTCTCCACCTCTTCTGTTCTGGCTTTGCTGAAAACAAAGAGATTGTAAGTAAATGAGCAAAACCCAGAAGTGATAAAAGAATTGTGGTTTTAGAAAGGAAGGCAGTTTCCTTCCTAACTTCCCTCTGATTGTTAGCCTGAAATACTGTAGGTGAGGTGAGTTGGCCCCTTTCCCATTCAGGAATGAGATGTCAGTAAGATCCAACACCTTTTACAGGGTGCTGGAGGGGTTGCTGCTGTCTGCCAGAGAATTTGACACCTTGCCAGTACACCTGGTTGTTCTTTGGAGTTGTTTTAGTGGGGAATCCAAGCTCTTCGTCCAAAGCTCAGTTACTGGGGTGGATTCCTTGAAGTGCAAGAATTTTTTTCCCGGACTAAGTGTCATTTTTGGCACAGTTCCATGGTTTCTGGAAAGAAAAAAAGTGTTGAAGTACTGCTGAGTGCACTGCTGTACACACGGGGGTGCTCCAGCTCCTGTCAGCTGTAGGGATGCCAGGTTCTAAAATCCAGGCCAGGCAGGCAAGCATTTGACTAAACATTTTTCCAACTCTGTCTTTCATGTTGATGCTGTTTCAGAACTTAATCGGGCTGTCCTGTCTGTCCTTTACAGTGTACACTTCTTTTCCACCTCGCTGCCATGCCCCTTTGAAGTAGCTCAGTGCTCAACACTGCTGAGCTTGAAAATAATGGAGAGAACTCACTTGCTGCTCTCTCTTTGTGGCTGAGGATGCCGAAGGGAAGCGGGCAGGTGTCGGAACAATCCCCAGTTGTCTTTGCAAAGCCCTCCGTTTGTGCAGTCATGTGGCCAGCTGGCAGCAGGACTCTTCACTTGATACTATTAACCTACCTGTATTTAATTAATCTGACTGATTTCTAATGGTAAATAATGTCTTCTTCATTGCTTTGAAGCTCAGCGTGGTGCTAAAAGCAACAGCAGCTGCTGCTTTCCTGAGTGAGGTGTTTTGCTCTGTTTTCAGAGTTTCAGGAATCAGAAAAAAATACAGAATAAGGGATTTACATCAGTTGCACCTTGATGATTTTGATCCATTTTTGCTGCACACAGCTATGATGTTATGGGCTTTGGGTTTGGGTAGGGATGTTTAAAGAGGCCTGTGTAAATTAGGTTCGTCATTGAGGTGAGTGCACACATCCATATGTTCCTTTATTTAAGGAGTTGAGCTTTGTGGATTCATCTAGCAAAGCACCTATTCATAATTCGATTGCCTTAATTAACTTTGCAATTGGAGTAATGGTAAATAACTTCTTTTAGCCTGTTTTACTTAATATAATCCCCTACTTTTGTTTGAAAGCGGAAAAGAAGAGACTGTTGCTGCCTTACTTTTAGGGACTGCGCTTCTGGAGATCTTCCAGCTCCCAGAATCCCTGGTACTCAAATCCCTCATGAAAATAAGGGGTATTGTGCTGTGTGCTCTGAGGCTTAATATTACCTGGCCTTTTCAGGGCAAGCATTTTTCTGTGCCAAGTACCGTGGCTTCCTGCAGGGAAATCTCACTCCTGGATTCACACTTGAGCAGTAGAAAGATGGTTTTGGTACTTGTTGCTGAGAACAGCTGAGAATTTGGGATGCTGTCACAAGCTTGATTTTGGCTTTATGGGTCCAAGGCTCAAATGTGTGAAATGGAGGGGACAGAGAGGTTGAAAAGCCACTTGAAATGTCAATGGCTACCACACAGGCTGTGGTGGGGGGAATGTTAATTGGAAACAAATGCCAGCCCTCAGCACCATCCATTCCTGAGGAAGGGGGCTGTGCAGATTCAGGAGTTTGGGCCTCAGTATGTTTGAGTTTTGTGCGGAGCTGTTGGTCAGTGGTGTGCAGTTGTTCCAGAGGGGGTAGAATGCAAACCCATAGTAAATGATGGATGCTTGGAAGTGCAAGAGGGCAAGAAGGTCTTTGCATTGTAGTTAAAATGTGCTCTTGCAGCCAGGTAGAGCAAGCCAAGAAGTGCTTTTCCACTCTTGTGTTTTACAATGACCTGAGATGGGTCAGGAATCTTCAGAGACATAGTACTTAAACTTGAGCAGGAGAGATCATCTGCTCAGTTTTAGTCCTCCTTCCTGTTTGAGGGCTGTGATGGATTCCCATTTGTGCTTGTGTGTGTTTTTCACTTTGGGAATGTCTTTAGGAAAATGGTGAACTGTGAACTTTTTCTGACAGGATAACGTTTAAAATATGAATTTCCTGGAAGTTTTGAAAGGCTGGATATGATTTGAGAGGTCTAGTGGAGGTACCAGAACACTCAAGTGCAATGATTTTCTGTCACCACCTGAGTCTGAACAGAAAACTGACCTCTGTCCTGCTGACAGAGGTTTATCAAGCATACCTTAGTGGGAGCTGCTGCAGGCAGAGAATGTGTTCTTCTGGACAAATTCCTGACCTTGAGCCCTTTCTGTCTGGGAAATAAATGATAAAATCTTCTACTGGGGGAAATTAGTTGCTTAGAAATGTATCTAATAAAATATAAATAGTGGCAGTACTCTCTAGGCCTGTTATTTCTGCTTTGAGGAAGAGTTGGACATTGAAAGTTGGCAGACAGCAACTTTTTGGAGGTTTCATATCAATGTAGCCTAAACCTTGTGGGTACAACTAAAGGGATTTTAGTTTAGATTTAGTTTGGAACTCAAGTTCTTTGTGCATTTTGTTAAAGTCCAGTTGGCCACATAATGAAACAAGATTTTTTTTTTTTTTTTTTTTTTTTGAAGGGTCTGTAAAGAGGTACTTGATACTCACTCAGCTGTTTGGAAATATTTCTGTTTCGTGTTTTTAGGAATTTCTTTAATGCACTGCCAGAGTTACAGTTGAGCACTAGGTCCTTATTAACTTTTGTAAGTGGAGAAGGTGCAGCTTTGTCAGAAGGGAAATGGGGAGGGACTGGAAGTAGGTCCATTGATTCCCAGGTGAGGCCATTTGCCAAGAGTCCCTGATTTTCCTCTGTAATCGCTGTGCAATTCATGGGTTTTATTTCATTACTGCCTAAGTGCTTGCTCCAGAGTGCAACTAATAATTCTGTTGTATTTTACAAAGTAAACAAGCTCAGATTAATTTGCTAATAAAAGCTTTGCTAGTCTTGCAGTTTTCCACTTTAAATGCTCTTGCTGGAAGGCTGAGAGATAAGCTTTGTTTGGAGATATTTAGAGTCATTATTTCAGCCATAAGTCCCCAGAGACTGACTATGCACATGACAGCAATTTTTTAAGAAATATATGGTGACCTTTTCCCCTTCAGATGCAGATTGTTTAGAGTGAACTAACTGTAGAAGCTGAGAGAAAATAGAGCAGTGCTGCTTTAAACTGCTTTAATGCAGCATATCTGTACATTGAGAGCTGTTCCTGCAGGTAACTCCAGTTATTGAGTTATTTCCCAGTGTTTCCCATTGCTGCAGCGTTGACATGAGCGTGTCAAAGTGGAGCAGAGTGGAGCTGACAGACGCGAGAGCTTGGAGCTTCAGCGTGTGTGCTTTACCAGTGCTGCCAGCTCCCCAAGGATTGCATCCAAAACAAAAATAGTCTGGCTCGAGTGCGAGTCTAGATCATGGTATTTGCTGTCACAAGCTGTTTGCTCTTGTGGCAGTGCAAAATTTGGATTGGAGATGTTGGTGGAAATCAGACTGAAATCTGGGAGATGCTGGACTGCAGAAGTGAGGCCTTGCCTACTAAACAGCTTCTAAAAATCCTAAAGATAGGAAATACTGAACATAGGGAAAAGTAACTCCATTATTCTGGCCAAACGAAATCTGTTTGGTGCTCTAGCCTTTTATAACATTTCTCCCCCAGGTTCTGTGAGGTGAGAGGATGTTCTAATGCTGTTAAATAATGCAAGACATGGATTTGTGGTTCAGGACTGAGCTGAGGAGCTGTTGTGTTTCTGTGCTTTAGCCTCTGTGGATTTGGGTTGGTTTCTGTCTTTCCTCATTGCTCTTTGGATGAGCATCACTGGGACTTCTTGTGGGCCAAAGTGTTTCCAAATTTTGGCCAAGTGTGTTGATTTTTGTGCTTCATTTGAGTGAATCCATCTAAATTCATCCTTTCAGAGAGTCTCTGAAGTCTCAAACCTCCTGCTGCCAGCAGGAATTCTGTGACCAATTGCAGTGGAATAAGGATTTCATTCTTTTCTCCTTTTTCTTCCTCCTGCGAGTAGAATGATACAAAGATTGTTTCTTTTTTTATCTCTTTGCTTATGCCACGATTTGGACGCATACATGGACAAGGAACATGTCCCATGCTTTATCTGTAAAATTACTGCCAAAAATACTGAAATGATTTAGCAACAAACACTTGTTTCTCTCCATAATGTACGGGTTATGGGTAAGCATTCCAGCATGTGTGGTAGGATCCTTTCTGACTCTTTCCATCCAAATATTTCTGGTTTATGGAAGGAAGCTGAGCAAATAAACTGCTCCTCATCATAGGTCTCTCCAAGTTTAGAATGTCCTTCAAATTTCAAAAGAAAAGCTCTGAGAGGTCAACTGTGTGAGCTCTGTCTGAAGTTTATCACTGATTAAACCCCTGCAGCTTATTTTATGTACTCTTTGCTTTCTTTTGGGAGCAAGCCTAATTGCTGTTCCAAGCTTGCAGCCTCTGTTGCCTTTTATTATTAAAATTTGATGTTGGAATGCTGAATATCTTTGTAAACCCAAGGATATACCACCCCAAAGGCTTGATTCTCATGCCATAAAAGCTTTGTGTAGGGAAATATAAACAAAACTGATTAAAGAATTTTGAAGTGCAGGTTTTATTTATGGGTTTTGTGCTCCTTCACACCCTGAGGACGGCCATAAGGCAGGTTTTTCTGTTGCATGTCATAGGAGTTCACTGAACCCTGGAAACAACAGGACCTGACTCCTAAGAGCTGTTTTCTTGAGTGCAGAAGACGTTTTTGCTCTAATGAATTTACTGAGGGAGCCTCACTAGTGTTGTATGTGACATGAATTCACCTCCTGAGACATGTAACGGTCACCCTGGATCAGTGCATCTGGATGATTGCAAGACTCTTCTTTAATAAAGAGCTACAGGCTGGTTTTTATGGAATCATACTTTTTAAGTTTAACAACTATATATGTGTCTGTATCCAGATGCAAAGAGATTATGTGACCTGAGGATGTGCATTTATTTGCCAAAACCTGCTAAAATCTCCTTGTTTTGCAGAGCTGGGTATTTAAATTGCTGAATTGAAGGTGTCGGAGCAGTTTTATTTGTGCCTGTGTATCTGTGTCACACTGCTCTGTTAAATGGCCACAGGCAGCTTCATTCCTGGCAACTGTGCCTTAGTGCATGGGGTGATGGATGTTCAAAGGGTTATGGGCTGCATGAGGCTCTTGAATATGCTGTTGAAGTTGGAATGAGATCCTGGTTGAGGTTCTAGGATGGCTTTCCTAATGATCTCTGCCTTCCTTGAGGAGCAATAGGTTGTTTAGTAGCAATCTGGCCTTCTAGAATCACATTCTTGCCTTAAACTGCTCCCATCAGCTTTAGCCTCATCTTCCAGGAGGAATCAGTGTGGTGCAGTTTTACTGTCTAGATGCTGGCAGCTGCTCATCACGAGCTTATTGGGCTCATTTAGACCCAAACAGGAAACACTAACTTGCTCTTTGGAGTTTTCTTTGTGCTGCTCATAGAAAAGTCCAATGCACTCTGGGCTAAATGTTTCATTTGCTGTGGGAGTTTGCTTTGGCTAATGCAGTTTTTAAGACCTGTTGGTTCATTCAGAGGTCGAGGAGCATTTATGTAAGAGTCCTCAATAACATTCCTTTAACTTGGCAAGTTGAAAAGGCACAGCACCAATTTTTTCTCCTCTTTGGAGTATTAAATTTTTTTGGATGGATCCTCTTGATTTCCAAAGAGTAGAATTGCTTTAAAAGTGGATACTGGATACAGCATCATGTAAAGTTAGAGACAGGCAGTATGGATTAATTTCCATTGATTGCCCTGTCTCCCTATTAATGAGGGTTATCTCCAGCACACTAGGTTTTCAGGTAGACAGACGTAAGATTTGGCTAAGCTTCCGTACTCCACGTTTCTGCTGCTGGGATTTTTCATGCATCCAAATATGGTGGAGATGGCAGATGTGAGGGAGGGCTCTGTGTTCTCTGTGTGTAGCTGCTTCTCTTCACTGAAAATTCCACAGTATTTTGGTGTTTTCTATCTCACACTTGCTAGGCGAATAAATTCTCAAAAGCATGTATCTTCTCTCAAGTCCATAAAAAGCCCTCACTTTTTGGTAAATTCCACTTTAAAAACATCCGGTTAGGAAACATTTGTACTGATTTCTGTCCCTAGAAAGGAAGACTCCTGCCACATGCAGCAAGGTAGGTTGGAGGCTGATTTTCCTGAGCTGCCTCACGTGAGTTCAAGCAATTGGAAAATCAGATGTCTCTCCAGAGAGGTTTTGGTTTGGTTTTTTTTCATTAAATGCTCTTTCTCACCCTTTCATGTGCAATTATTTGGTTGCATGGACATGAAATTCATGTTTGGATTATGTGAAGCTGAAGGAAGAAAATCAGGGACAATGCTGAGATGCAAGGGGAGATCTCTGGCTAATTCTTGTGATTTCAGGTATTGTAGAAGTACTTGAAGGAAAGCTGCCCTTCATTTTATTTGCCTCCTCTTGCCATTTCCTTTGGGACTGAATTTTACCGATCATTTTATCAGCCCGTTTTATTGACAGATCCTGTGCTCTGCAAATGTGAACCCTGGTTTAAACACAAAAATGTGTTTAATTGTGGAATGATGCCGTTATGTCAAAGCTGTGTTGTTAGGAGAGGTTTCCTGAATCATGCTGGGACATGATTCCGTAGAGGGATATCTGAGGTGGCAAGAACCAGGGTGAACAACCAAGTGCCATTGTATGGACTGTACGGACTCTCCTCCTGGGGAGATCACCTGGGCAAGTGACACAGAGGAAGGGAATTTCAATAACGAAAACTTTAAAAATAAAAATTGGTGAGATGCCTGCATTTAAGAGAGTAGTTCAGGAGTGATATTTGAAATGACCGTGTGGTCAGCTCTGTCACTCCACTGCTTCTTTCTCTCAGGACTAGTACTTTTTACCCAGAAAGGATTTTTATGATTACGAGAAACGAGGATCCACTTGTTGGGTATCTCAGTAACATTACAGCATTCTCACTGCTCCAAACTGAGAAGCAATGATGCATATTTGATATGGCCAGAAAATAGCCAGTCCTATCTCTTATCCCAAGAAAGTTACCTGCTAAAACTGCTGCATTTTGCAGGTGTTTGGGGAGGAAAAAAAAAATAGACAGCAGATGTGATACTTTCCTGTGAAAGAAACCCCAGGTGATGAGAAAAAATTGATTTCTAAAGTTCTGAAAAAATGTATTTTGACCTTGAAATGTGTTCAGCCTTTTTTATCTTATTGCAGTCCTTGAAGTTATACCTGTGGTGAATTAATCTCTTCATTAGCTACGTCTGAGTGCTCAGGAAAATGGATCCCTCAGGTGGGTGAGCATTCCAGCATTGTTTTTGTACCATTTTTAATAGCACATCCTGGGAGGGTAGCTAAAGCTTCTCACTGCTGAGAGGGACATGGCTGGGCTTCAAATGAAGTTTGAAAACAGTGACATAATAAGTATGTTCTAGTGCCTAAACACATCGGCGTGTACACACACACTTCTGTTTCTGTCTTTCTTTTACATGTGTGAGCCTTAAGAAAATCTGCAATTTTCCTGCTGATCTAGTAGGTGATTTTCTGTCTGTAACAGGAAAGCTTGTGATTTTCAACTGTATTGTAGTGGAAACTCATGTCTCAATCCAGAACTGCAAGGGAAAACTGCTGTTGTAAAGGAAGGTAAATTGCGGCTTCAAAATACTTCATAAATTTTTTCTTTATTTTATTCGATAATTTTGATAATTTCTCTCAAGTCTTTTCTCTGTACTTTTTTGTAGTGACTTTGAAGTGCTTTCTCAGATTTACATTCAAGATGACTTGTCTTGTAAGCAACACTTGATCAAAGTATTTTACTGCCTAGAAAAAACAAATGCAGATTTTCAATAAGCATTCCTGATTGTTTTTTCAAATTTTCCATATTGATAATGTATTGGAAAAACTGCAGTTCTTATGGTCCTTTTTGTTTTTAGGCCCGAATATAAAGCTATCATAAAAAATGTGATTTCTAGCTTAGACTTTCATGTGCTTGACCTCCACATTTCAGACACTTCCTTTCTGAAATCGGACTTAATCTAGGAAAATGTATTGTGGTAAGTGATGGGACGGAGGAAAGCACACATCGTGCTTAAAGTTCTTCCTTGGGTGGTGATTAGTTGGCCTCCTGAGATTATTAATGAGGTACAGAAATTATTCCTGAAGGAATCAGGGTGTCTGGTTTTATCTCTGGTGAGAGAATTTGGGTTCTTAAAAAAACCCAACCTACATCTTTTTAGTCTCAATTAAAGTTGCTGATGATCCTGCCTGATAATGTTAAGATGCTGCAGCTTCATTTCTCCACAGTTTTTATCTACTGTAAGTGGGCTAAGCTGGCACAGGTGTGTCAGCAGGTAAAGCTCATACTGCCTTGCCAGCTGTGCACATTTGCTGGACTCTGTCACACCTCCAAGAGTTTTCAAACTGAAACAAGCAGCTTTCCAAATATTTTGTGGCACCTCAAAACACTTTTTTTCTGTATCACTGTTTTCTATAAGTTTCTTCTCTGAGAAACACTATTTTTTTTTCTTCCAAAGCTGAAAATCTGAAGTGCCTTTTTCTGTTTCATAGACTTCTCTGAGCCTGCTGCAAGGAATTTGCCTTTTCTTTCTTCCTGCAGTGCTGTTTGGGATGGTTTTGGAGTAGAGGAGAACTCCAAAGCACAAAGGCTGTGCACACAGGCTGTGGGTCAGTACTCAGGAGAGGGCAGCCTTGCCCAAAGGAGCCTTCAGGTGGCTTCCCAAGGAGTATATGGGAAATATGTTGGGTTTTTTTCTCTCATGGAATCATAGAGTTTTAAGATTGGAAAAGCCCTCCAAGGTCTGAGTCCACCTATTCCCCCAGCACTGACAAGGACACCACTAACCCGTCTTTTAAGTGCCTTGTGCCACAAGTGAGCCAGGAATAATGCACCTGATAGCAACAGAGTGGGATAAAAGGCAGTTGTTTATCAAGAACCATTTAAAATGTGAGATTTCCTTTCAGTGGGATCTGGGTTTTGGTTGGTTGGTTATTTTTTTGAGGACCTAAATTGGAATTAAAGAGTATTATGCCCTAACCCGCTTGGTGGGTTTAGGGGAAAGTAGTTTGATTTACTCTGGGCATTGTCTGTTTCTGTCTTTCAATTCTCAAGAGAACCAAATTCTCTCTATAACAAACTTTTATTTGCAAACTTGCAAAGGTAGAAGAAGGTACTAGGCAAATTTTAAAACAACATCCAGACAAAGTAAGATGCTTCACATGCTATAACTTAGCAAACTTAAACTTGGCCAACTTTAACTTAGCCAGACACTACAAGGCACTTACTCAGGTAGTGACTGGATTTTTTTTGTCTGGCTTACATTATTATTTTAATAAGAAGAAGGTAGGAGATGAAAGAGGGAAAGAAAGAAAAAGAGAAAAGAGAGAGAAAATAAATGTATCGACCACCCTAGGATCTTGTGTGGTCTCAGGTGCTTTTAAATCCAGGGCAGTGGAGCATCTTAACCTATGTATCACTTCCTTTTATCTGCCCTGGTCTCCTGGAGCCTCCCCCAGGCACAGATCCACTTTAATGTTCACTGTGGAGCCCACACAGTCAGTCATGGCCATTTTGTTTCTCTCTGCAGGCTGTGGGTCAGTCACCACCCTTTTAAGGCAGGCTGTGGGTCACTTCCCGCCATTGTGGGTCAGTTGCTGGCATTGTGTGTCTTTCTGCAGGCTGTGGGTCAGTTTCTGCCATTTTGGGGCTCTCTGCAGGTTGTGGGTGAGTCACTGCCATGTTGTGGCAGCCTGTGGGTCAGTCGCCGCCATTTTGTGTCTCTCAGTAGTCTGTGGGTCAGTTTCTGCCATTTTGTGTCTCTCAGTAGTCTGTGGGTCAGTTGCCGCCATTTTGTGTCTCTCAGTAGTCTGTGGGTCAGTTGCCGCCATTTTGTGTCTCTCAGTAGTCTGTGGGTCAGTTGCCGCCATTTTGTGTCTCTCAGTAGTCTGTGGGTCAGTTGCCGCCATTTTGTGTCTCTCAGTAGTCTGTGGGTCAGTTGCCGCCATTTTGTGTCTCTCAGTAGTCTGTGGGTCAGTTGCCGCCATTTTGTGTCTCTCAGTAGTCTGTGGGTCAGTTGCCGCCATTTTGTGTCTCTCAGTAGTCTGTGGGTCAGTTGCCGCCATTTTGTGTCTCTCAGTAGTCTGTGGGTCAGTTGCCGCCATTTTGTGTCTCTCAGTAGTCTGTGGGTCAGTTGCCGCCATTTTGTGTCTCTCAGTAGTCTGTGGGTCAGTTGCCGCCATTTTGTGTCTCTCAGTAGTCTGTGGGTCAGTTGCCGCCATTTTGTGTCTCTCAGTAGTCTGTGGGTCAGTTTCTGTCATTTTGGGGCTCTTTGCAGGTTGTGGGTGAGTCACTGCCATGTTGTGGCAGCCTGTGGGTCAGTCTCTACCCTTCTGGGGCTCTCACCAGGCCATGGGTCAGTCATGGCTATTTTAAGACAGTCTCTGTGGGTCAGTCACCGCCATGTTGTGGCTCTCGGCAGTCTCTGTGGGTCAGTCACTGCCATGTTGTGGCAGGCTGTGGGTCATTCACAGCTGTTTTGGGGCTCTCAGCAGTCTTTGTGCGTCAGTCACTGCCATTTTGTGTCAGGCTGTGGGTCAGTCACAGCCATTTTGGGGCAGGTCACAAATTAATTTGTCTTTTTGGGGCAGGCCATGCAGTCAGTCTCTGCCATTTTGGTGTAGACAAGAGGCTGACAGTGGCATAAAGGTGGAGGGGGGAGCTGTGCCTGCCTCAAGTGAGAGAGCTCAGTCTGTTCCCCCTGCCCCACTTCCCAGCTGGCTTTTTTGAGCCAGTCAGACATTCCTCTGGTTGCCTGCACCACCCCATGGCTCTAAGCAGTGACCCAGACCTGAGTGATGGGGCCTTTTTTTCTGTGATGCTGATCCTAACCTAGCTGACAGAGGGAGAAAAAAGAGAGGGGAAAGATGAAAAAATGAAAGAGGGTTGTTCTGCAGTGGACAGTCGCTATTTCTGTAATCAAAAATGTAAATCCAGTTAATACAGATATTCTGCTCAGCTTCTGCTCAAGATTCCACCTTTGACCATAAACCAGTTCTTCTTTGTCCAACACTCTGTTATCCCCATAAAAAAAACCTCCTTGTCACTTCTTGGAGTAATCCTGTCTGTGAAGCCAATGTCAGTGTTATGACCTGCCCCTGAAGGTGAGGGTGACTTGGGTTATTAATAGATCCCTTAGGGTGGATTAGAGTGCAATGACTGATAAATATAAATATGTCGGGTTTATTTTAAAACAGTTTGGTTGCAATGGGAAGGAGGTATGTAGCCATTTTGGTTATTATCTTTAGAAATATAGCAATATAAAAACATAAAAATATAATCCAATAGAATATATAATGAAGAGAAAGGATAAGAGTAGAAAGATATCCCCACCTGTGGATCTAGCAATGACACTTTGCTGTTGTAATTCAGATGTTCGTTGGTCAATGTGATGGTCCCAGTCTTCAATCCGCCAGGGGAGGGGGAAGCCCCTGAAAGATAATATTTGAGTAGTCTGTGTTTGCTGCCAAGTTTGAAAGTCAAACTGCTGAATTGGTGCAGGTTCCCGGATAATCACAGAAATTTGACAATCGTTAGTCACGTACGAGTTTTTAGATGACATGAGTCTCCTCTGCAGGAGCAGATGTGTCTAATATTTATGGAAGAAAAGATCCACCAGAAAATTCCACTTCATGCTGAAGTAGAATTTTAGGAACCTACCCCGTCTATCCCAACTATAACCCAGATTTCTTAAGCCCACATGCTGAGGTGAGAACAGGCTCACTCCACGAGGCCTCAGTGCAGGCTGTTCTGTACCTGTGAAAGCAGCACCGTGATTTATAGCCTTTCTTTGGACATACGTTGGTGCATCCAAGATCAGCTTCTTGCCTGAGTCGCTCTAGACAAGCAGAGAAATCAGCAGATACTCTGAAAGTTTGCAGAATGGACATAAACTGTGTTTGTTCAGGTGGGAGAGGGATGGGCTGGAGGATGCAGCAGGAGGAGGAGAAAGCCATAGTGAGGAGATAGGCAGGGAGCCAGGCAAGAGTGAGCAGGGACAGAAAACATCTGGAGGGGAAGTGCTGACCCATGCTTGTTTTATGCATGTCACCTGGCTGTGAATGTTGCAATAAAAAATAGTCTCTTACAGTCAGGTCAGTAAATAAATTTGAAATTGCAGGTTTTATTTCTCAGCAAGTCACGCTCCATGTATTTTCATGTATTAAGGATGTAGACACTTTTCTGGTTATCATGAAGCTGTTTCTCTACCGTCTCTAATTCAGAGCAGTTTCCAAGCCATTCCGAGCAATTTTCTAACCTCTGCTAGAACATTTAGCAAATGTATTCTGCATCAGTACTTAGGTCAGCCAGGCAAGATATTTACATCCTTCCCCAGCTCTGAGTTCTTACCATGGTCCAGAAAGAACACAGCAACTAAATCTTGTCGTGACGAGGCAGAACTATCCCAGCCAAGGTTTTACCTCTTTGTCTGGCTGATGTCTCTGCAGTAACAATTATTTAAAGCAATGTGAAGTGCTGTAATTCACATGTCTCTGTAAATAAACGAGTATCTTGGGGGGAAAGGCTATGGCAGCTATTGGGGAATGAGAAACTTGGAAAGGACTTTTTAGTCAGTATATTTCTCTGACTTCAGCAGGACAAAGAACTTGCCTGAGAGTTAAATTTGCAGATTTTAACAAAAAGGAGGGGAGATAATAAAAGTTGGAAATGAAGAACAGTTTGATGTACACTGAAAGGCAAGAAAATAGATACAAGGTGCTCTCTATTTCTTTATATATATTGTTATGTCAAGCTTAATCATTTACATGTCTTAAAATGGTTCAAAATACAGTTCAAACCTTAAAATTAGAAGCAGTTCAGCAATGTTTGTCTTGTAGGCCAATAGCTGGTGTAACCCTGTAGTCAAATAAAGATTTCAGGGCAAGATTTTGTTTATATAAATACATTTTTAAAATAATTGTTTCTTTATTTATTTTTTAATAGCAGTACATTTCTTTGTAGTGCATTATTTCTTTGTAGGAAATAATCTATTTCTTAAGATCACAGGCTGGTTTGCGTTGGAAGAGACCTTAGAGATGATTTAGTACCCATGTCTGTGCCCGTGGGTGACAAGTAAATGCCAGATGTCAGTGAAGAGTCAGGAATTTCTCCTTGCTAGGGAGAGTTATGATGTAGTAGAGAGAGAAGACTTGGCTTCAAAACTACAGGTGTCATCAAGTGCAGTTCTTTACTAGACCTGCCAGAACTCAGGATCTGGAATAACCTGGAAAGGGAATAAGAGACAGAATTCTTCTTTCCACCCTGGGGATCTGGCTTGATTGCTGGAGCTGCCTTCTCACACTCTAGCCAAAGATAGCAGATGATTTTTAATGGCCACACCTCTTTAGGATTGTTATTTTTTGTCTCCTCCAATAAAGGATACAAGAAATGTTGTTCTGTTTCTGAAAAATACGATGGGCATTGTAAGTGCTTCCAAAACTAACAATTCTTTAGGAAAATAACTATGGTCTGGGGAGTAGCGGACTCAAGTTCTTTGTTCATGTAATGTGTGCCTAACAGGACCATTATTAATTTATTTAGTATTTATTGTGCTGACCCAATTATAAAATGTATACCATTCGTCTTTTTGTTTTTAGCAAGTCCAAGGAAAGTTCTGTCAGGGAATCACAGAATGGTTTTGGTTGGAAGGGACCTTGAAGGATCATCTCATTCCATCCCCCTGCCATGGGCAGGGACACCTTCCACCAGACCAGTTTGCTCCAAGCCCTGTCCAAGCCGCCCTTGAACACTTGCAGAGAATGTGTTTCTGCAGCTTATATTATTGCATAACTAAAAGTTTGTGTTTTAGATGTGTTGAATTTACAGATTTACTATATCAACTTGCAGCACAGAGTTTTCTTGGCTGGTTTCCAGCGTTTGCTATGGAATTGTGCTGGCATTCCTAATCCTTGAGAGAGCCTGAATTCAGACTAGCACACAAGGTGTTAATGAAAGCATTCTTGATTTTTGAAATATCTTTTGTGTGAAAGAGTTTCTGCTTTAGAATGTGGTTAGAGGCTCCTTGGTGTCCTTGCAAGAGCAGCCTCCAAGACAGCCAACTGGCTGATTTAGAGCCTACGGAATTACTGCTGTCCCCAAACTCCAGCCAGCATCAGGAAACCACAAGAATCAAACAAACAATAGGATTTGTTTGGTAAAAAAGTTTTTTTTCCCAACCCTGCAAGATGTCATTTGTTGTACATCAGGGGTTTATGGGGAGGGAGGAGAATTCCACTTCTTTGAGCCCAGTCTCAAGGGAGTGTATGAGCATGTCTTTGGTCCTGTGAAGAAGTTCTGAACTGCTTCAGGGAAGGCACACACAGCTTAGGGACTGGTCAGGACAGCTCCCAAAAGTGCTGAGGAAGTTCAGTGCAGCTCAAGTGTGACATGACTTCATTTCTTTAGCTTCTGAAATGACTTTTGCTTGTCCTGTACTCATCCAGCAGTGGTTAAAAGCTAACCTTTCCCGGCACTGTATACATGATGCCTTTCCCTGTATACATTTCACAGCCTGCTGCAGGCTGTGTGACCCAGAACAGCTTTCCAGGATATCCTGGAAAAGTTTTACATTACATGACATTATTTGAATATTTCCCAAGCATTTTTTCTGAAAATATTTTTTCAGATAAAGTAGCAGTAAGCAGATATTTAATTTGTGCTGAGGAAAAACGAGATGGGTTTCCCTGAAGCAAATGTAGCTTGAAAACTCCTGTCCCATTTCATACAGAATTAAAGGCAAACATTATTCGGACAAAATTGAACCAGTCTTGATAAACTCCTGGTAGTTTTATTACCACTCAAAACCCATGTGTAGGAAATTCTCATTGGAACTGAACAGCCAAGAAAGATTAAAGTTTTAGCATTTGGCTTCAGTTTTATCTTTTTAAAACACAGAATTGCTACTTTCAGTTGTCTAAAATGAACATGTTTGGCAATTAGCAACAATATCAGTGAGATGGTTCTGGAAAGAATCAACCTTACTGGAGCTTCTCCCATCTTGAAGAGGTGGAATTGGAATCTTTACACATTTCTCTTTTAGGACACAAGAACTGCAGTTGCTTTCTGTGGTATCGAGTGCAGGTGAGCAGTCGTGGGATTCTAAGGTAGGTGTTTTTCATTTCTACTTGGGTGACTCTTCCCTTTTTACAGTCTTTGTGTAAATAATTAAGCTGATAACGTTTCACTGCTGTATCAGGCATTTAGCAGAGACTTGCCATTGTTGAATGGTGCAAAATCTGAAGATCTTGCAACCTTAATACTTCAAAATAATGGTAGAACACTGGAAACAAAACCTAGAGTTGTAGAGAAGTCATTGGCAAGAAATGCTCTTTGTCTTATAAAAGCTTGAAAATTTAGAGGTACCAATAAATTCTTAAGAAAATGAAAAGAAAGAAAGAACAGATTGGCTTAGGAGTTTGGTGTGGAACCAGCAGCACTTGGCTGTGTACAAATTCTTTCAAAGAAACATTTGGAAAAGTTCTTTGCAGCATTTTTATTGTGTTTTTCTTCATCAGTTTCATTGCCAGAATGATTTAATGCAGGCTGAATACTTGCTGTGTCTTATTCTCTCAAAGTTCTTTGACACAGGCGTCTCAAAAAAAGGCAACTTCTCTCTGTTAGACAACTCAGGCTCGCTCTTGGGAAGCAGAATAGCAGTGACGGCAATGTACGATAATCCAGATGGATTTCAGGAGGCCTCAGGCCAAGACTGTGCATCCTGGCACTCAGGAATCTGTTTATGGCTTTGCCGTAGCAATCAGAGACGGTTGTTCCCTGGTTTGCAGTCGTGAGTAATGAGGGTGGCAGGAGAGATCCTGCCTTTCAGACATCCCAGGAGCCACAGATTGTAGTAAAACCACTGAAATGTCAGTGGTCCAAGTGGTTGGTGATTCATATGGCACCAAACCCAGGAGTAATTGGGAATTTCTGTTGAGCAATGTTGTATTTTTCTAAGAGCAGAAAAGTTGCATTAGTTGAGCAGATAACTGTCCATCTGGCCTAATATTCCACTTCTGGATACTTTAAAGCGAGGTGTTAATCTGCCTCCCCTCAATATCCTGTTAATTATCCAACGCTAGAGCTGTGTTGGGCTAGGAGCAGAGGGGATTTCTTTCTGATCCCAATTGGTGATCAGCTTATGCCTTGATGATATGGCTTAATAGCCTCAATAATTCTTATATAACCCAGCAGGAGTTTGAAATTTAATCCTTTTCATAATGGAAATTGTATTTATGTTTTGCAGGCATCCATCAGGCGAGTTGGAACCTTAAATATTCCATCAGCCTTTGGAAGTTTGCTGTCTAGTTTGTCTCAGTAGCCTCATTCAACCTCCTGTGAATTTGGTTAAACCACAGCTGCACTTATCCATTCTTATAACAGTGGGAGCTGAATCTTTTCATCCATAATGAATAAAGTCCTATTATGTTTAACAAGATTGACCCCGATCCTCCCTTGTACGACAGGCAGCTCTCCGTCTGTACAAATTTCAGCCTCTAATATTCCTCTTCCCTCTAAAAAGTCTCTGATTTTGTGGGTAGTTTGAGCAGCCACCATAAGCATGAGCTCATGGTTTTGTTACTTGCTGGCTCAGCTCAAGGACACACAGAAGTTATGGTGGGCTTTTGCTGGTCTACAAAGACTTCAGGTGTTCTTTATAGGTGCCTCCCATTGGCCTGGAAGAAATACTGGTAGTTGGGATTAAATATTTTGGATTTCAAAGCTGGGATTTCTTTACAGAAGCAAGCTCTTGATCTCTACTTCTAATTTACTAATGCTCTCACTTCCTTCTGGTTTTTGGATTTCTTCCAGTCTAGTCTGAACAGCAGCTGTGACCAAATGTTTTTCTTCATTAAGCTCATTTTGTAAATAATTTGTGTTGTATCCCTGTTTGACTGCTGAAATGACATTTGGATCACAGTTGTCTGTTCTAGATTAATAGGCAATATGTCTGTATAGGGAGTTTTTCTGTGATGGGATGTAAATGGACAAACACAACTTGATTCTGTCTCATTTTTGCTCTTGGCTGAAGCCTCTGGGCAGTTCCGTGTGTATGTTTTAAAAGCCCAGTCAATGCCCTTCTTATCTCTCAGGGAATGTAGGGTTGGACAGGACCCTCAGCCATTGGAATCTAGCACTGCCTTGACTTTGTAAGAGGAAAAACAGGTTCAAAATGTGGCTTTGTAGCATTGGCAGCACCCACTTCAGTCTCGCCTTACGTCACCAAGATCAGAAGAGAGAGCTGTCAGTGGCAACCTTATTGTTCATGTCATTGCACTTCACAGGCAGTTCCCAGCTGCCTGAAAGAATCAAAGATGGAAGAGAGAAATCTGTCTGCCTCCATCCTGGAAATTCAGTGTCATGGAGCTGATGTGGCTGTGCTGTCTGTTAGCCAGCTGCATGTCCTTAGGGGTAAGTATTCGGGACTTTTTGGTTTGTTTCATGGGTTTTTTTTAATTGATGGAATGAAATGGGAATGTCCGTATTGACAGTTATCATGTCTATCCTGTGGACTAGAGCTTCTTGGGATGTCCTCATGAAATGCCCTGTAACTATGCAGTAATGCCTCCACACCTGTCTATGAACCTTATCTATCTGTTTCTGAATTGAGTGTTTGTTTCTTGCTTGTAAATAATTTCAAGTGGGCCTGGTTTTAATTCCTGGCAATGTTGACAATCTCTGGTGACAGGCATTGGTTGGCTTTCTTACAGAAAACAGATACTATTTCTCACACCTAGTTTTTCTTTTCTATAGTTTGCTTTCCTATATCACAAATCAATTCCAGGGAGCATGATCCAACCCATAGCAGGATTCCATCAGCTTTTCCTGGTGCAGCCAGTGTTCAACAGGAGCTGGAAATCCATTGTGAATTTGTACCATGGCTACATGGAGATGTCTCTAACTCAAAACGGGGCCTGCCATTGTTTGTACACAGTACTTCAGTCCTCTGCCTTCCCGTCTATCTTTTCAAACAAGACCCAGATGGGAGGCTTTTAATTTTCTGTGTCAGACCCGGAGATGGGATCAAATGTCAGTTGTTTGCCTTTTTCAGCGTGCGTTGTATTCACAGACCATGAGAGGTCTGTGTTCCACCAAGGCCATGAGAATCATTGCCAGGTTTGGCCTTGATGGACCAATTTTCATTTTCTCTGCTATTATCAGAGTGAAAAACAACCCTTTCAGATGCCAAACGTGGCCCTCGCTCGAATTGCTACTAGGGTTGGCAAACTTTCCGTGAATCTCATGTTCTGACTTAATTCCAGCATTCTGCAGCGCCTCTGTTATTTCTTACAAAAATATGTTCTGTTTGAAATGAAACACTGGCCACAGTAGTGTGCACTTGTGCAGCAGGTTTCACCCCAAAATCTCACAGTGGATGTGTTCCTGACTGTATGTCCAGGATGGAGTCCTCATGGGAGGTGACTGCTGGTACTTCCCCTTGCTCTGCACACCCTCAGCAGCTCCTGCTTTGCTGCAGTTGTTGGAGCTGGAACACAGCAGGAAAGTGAGACAGTGCAGTGCTTTGGAAGGGGAAGTAGGAATGTTATTGAAAAGCAGAGAGCCCAAGCGTGACCTCTCCTTCCCCTCTCTGTATGATAAGTGCAAGATGATTTTTGGCAATTAAATGTAATGAGAGCCAGTGTTATCTCGCCCCAGGTCAGCCATCTCCCCAGCTCTTCCATAGGGTGTACAGCTGGTTTAAGCATTGCTTAAAATCAAAATCCTTGAGTTTCATGAACCTCCACAAGTCCAGTCAGCTGGAAGTTGGAAATTTGTTGGGAGTGTGACCTTTAGAGAGTAAAGAAAGAAAACATTCTGCTAATAGTAGGTACTACTAAGCTGGTCTTTATTTCTTCCTATTGTTTTCTTTTGAGTATACAAGAAAAATGCCTCCTATTTTATAAATAGTAAATTCTCTGTCAGCTTTCAACTGTCAAAAATACACTTCTTTCATGCAAATTACTTTTATATTTAGGATGATTGACCCATCTGTTTATCCTGAGACTGACACCAGCCTGAGGTAAAACATGAAAAGGTTTGTAGCAAATTATTCTTTTCTTCTCAGAATGCTGCTCATCACTTAAACACTCCTGCTCTTAGCTGTACCATTTGCAAGGACTGGCAGGACACA
This sequence comes from Bombycilla garrulus, assembly GCA_013400315.1. Classification (NCBI taxonomy): domain Eukaryota; kingdom Metazoa; phylum Chordata; class Aves; order Passeriformes; family Bombycillidae; genus Bombycilla; species Bombycilla garrulus. Next base: position 91,708 of record VXBU01000225.1, on the reverse strand, counting down.
AAGAAAAAGTACTGTTTGCTTTGTGTGGAAACTTTGCTACTCTGGGGATCAGCTCAAGTAAAGCTGGAAAATATGATAATTATATTTTCCTAGTCCAGTGCAAACTAGGCCAGCCCAGATGGCACCACGAGCCGTGCACGGTGCCCAGCAGCACGCAGTGCCAAATTGTGTGGAGCTGCATCTGGCTGCTGGAAGTGCAAGGAGATTCAGGGCAGAGCTGATTCCTGCTCCACTGGTGTGCCCGTGGTCTGTCCACACACCAGTGCCTGTTGTGTGGGATCGGCGATGGAGCTGGAGCAGAGCTGTGAGCTGGTGAGGACCTTTAACAATGCTTAACAATCTCACCTTGGAAGAGGGAAATGGAGTTTAAGTGTAAGTTAATACAAATACCTTGTTTCTCTGCGACATTAGAAATTGAGTGCCAAACCAATTAATAATTTGACATAAAGTCCCACAGTGACATTTCAAGACTCGGCGTCTCCATGTTCTTTATGCAGGAAAACATCCCGGCAAGGTGGGACCAGCATCTCTTCTCCTGATACCCCAAGTCTTTGGGGCTTTTGCAGTGCTTGAGAAAGATTTTATATAGACTGCAGGTTTGTTATCCAAATTATTGCAAACATGCGAGTTGTCTGCAGTCCTGCCTTTCTCAGGCATTCTTCATGTTGGTCCTGGAGAAGCAGGAGCTGGGATGGCAGATCAGATACGGACAAAGAACTGTCTACCCCTCATGAGTGTGTTCTCAGACCCAGCACCTCCTCATGGCTTTAGGATATTTGTAAAGGGGCTCTCTGGAACACCACCGTCACATGTATGGTGAACTTGGTAAAGTTTACAGCCTCATCCTCCCTAGAAATGGCTTTCCCTCAGTTTAGATAATATTTCCTCATGGATTCTCACTGGAGAAAGCTTTTAGCATAAAGAGACATTGATAATCTTTTCTGCTGGAGTCATTGCTGGAGCAAATCTAGTCAGAAATTAGATCCTTAGGAAAAGGTTTTGTGGGATGGTGTTCAAACCTGCACAATCTAAATAGTTGTTTGATTTGTCAAGGTTTTATAATTTCTGCAGAGCCTTAAAGCCCATGAACAACATCTTGCTTTTATTTCTCCTAGACTACATAGGTCTGTTGAAAGGTTCCTATTGTGCATAAGGATAAAATGAGTTGATCTGTTGGAACTTCTGCACTTACCAGGCAATTTCCATTGATCTGGCATTTCAAGGAGCAGACCATGACAGAATTAGACAAATTAGACCAGAATTTGACAAAAATATTGATATTAGTCACTTTAAGGAATGCATTTTCAGTTTTTTAGCCGATTTTGTTCCGCATTTTATTTAGACCATCTACATTTTGCTATTGATAAGAAGCCTGCTTCAATAAAAAGTTGTTTAAAAATAGCTCTACTGGATAAAGCAGGAATATCTAATGTCAGGTGAGTGAGGGCAGAGTTTGTATCCCACTATGTTTACATGTTTTGGTGATAGGCACACTTAAAATCATGTGGGTTGAAACCTGCTTTGGACCTGTTCCCTTCTGTTTGGCTGCCCAAGCAGCATGATGTGGATTCAAATACTTGGGGTTCCACCTTAGGCAGAACACAACTGTGCTGCCTGGAGATTAAAACATAGCCAGGAGACAGAAGGTTTTAGGTGACTTCATGAAACAAGTGACAGTTTAGATCTTCAAGTTGTTTTCTAAATGCATTCGTCCCTTTGCACCCTCCCCTCCAAGGACACTGGAACATTCCTTTAGCTATTACATGAGGCAGACTCTCTTTTCCAAAGTGTTGGAATGTGCAGTGGATCCAGACATCTGAAGGCTGGAAAAAAAAGCAGGGGCAGTGTGCAATTTTTATTTAAATCACAATGCTCTGGGTCTGTGGCCTCCAGACCATTTTTACTCCCTGCAATTAGCAGATAACTTGTAATTAATGGAAGATATTAATGCAAATTCCAGTAAAATGAACAGATATAAAATTCTTGTGAAACATCGAAGTAAAAACCCTTTCCCTTGTGCTCTTGGAGCCATCAAGGGATTGATATGATAGAATATAATAGGTTGACACAGTGAAACCTAGTTATTAAAAGAGGATTAAAGATACTGTGCTTGAAGACTGAAGCAATCTGCTTCAGTTTTTTTTGGTCAACAGATAATTCCAAGATTTCAGGGTTAATTCTAAATGTCATGTTTTGTCACTACTCATTGATGGTTGCAAATAGCTAAGTTGAAAAAAATAGAAAAAGAGAACAAAAGAGGTTTCAGATATCCCAGTACACTCCAGAAAAGCCTGACAAATCTCCAGAAAACTGACCTTAGTAACTGAAGCTATTAAAATCAAAATTCTTTATAGAACTTTCATTTCATTGCGCCTTCTTCCCAAGGTATTTAATAGAAAATGTTGCACATAGGATGTTGTACGCTTCCCAGGCTTTATCTGCAAGGTCACCCACTGTTTGTGTGAATACAGCAATTTCAAAGCAGATCCCACCATCATGGAGCAGCAGTGCTTCTCACTGGACATTCAGTGGGCACTCAGGAAGGGGTAGGCAGTAGGTCTGAGTGATCATGTGTTCTCCTCTCCCCACATCAGGAAAACTTCGGGCTCTCTCACTCGTGTTCCTCACAGCATGGAGTTTGGGGGAAAATAATAAAATACAAGGGCTGCAGATGGAGTGTGCCACCTGTTTTTTGATAGTGGTGAAACAAGGGGATTGAAACAGTTTCAGAGAACATTGCTCTTGTTATGACTGTTGGTGCTTCAAGTAACATTTTCCTTTTGTGGGAGAGGGGAGTGGGACAGGGAAGGAAACAGCCTCTGTAGGTACAATAAGTTCTGCCCCTTAGCAGTTCTCTCTGCAAGTTAAAGGTAAAGCAGTAGGAGTTATTCTGGAATAAATCCCAAAACAGCAGTGTAAGAATGACATGATAACCAAGAGGGAGATGGGGAGTGAACAGAGCGCTGGACAGACACTCCATATTCTTGATTCTCTGCTCTGTCCTAGTGCATCAGGATTTTGCAGTTAACTGTTTGAAAGGAGGCAAAAGTGATTTCCCAGGAGTGGACCTTTTTCCCCACTAACATTGGGATGATATTTTTTTCATATTGCAGTGGCCATAGCTGGAAATGTAAATGTGTAAAGTTTGACTGTCTCATCAGTTACAAGAGACACACCCCAGTCCCCCTCCCTTCCCAAAAAAAGCCTCTGCACGTGTCGCGACCTATCTCCCATATCCCTCTGTGGGCAGAACCAGGGCTGTAAGTGCTGTTACTTGGTAGGCTGGAAAACCAGTTGCTCAGAGTGATGTGTCTTTGTTATTGTTCTAAAGTGCTCAAGACATGGGGTTTTAAATAAGTAATTTTTCTGTGTTAGTGTGAAAAACTAAAAAAGAAACTTAAATAAGAAGATTCTGACACTTCGCATACTTTGAAGTAAAAAAAACTCGTTTTTATAACTTAATTCCTCTTGTCCTGTGCCCATTATCTTTTGACTTATTCATCAGGAAAAGTTTCCCTAATCAGTTTTGATTTACCTTAACTGGAAAATTTATTTCAATTTACATCAGTTCTGTGCTGCCTGGTGAAGTTCTTGTCTGGGAAACCCCTCTTCTGAAGGCAACTCCAAAAAAAACAGGTAGATGTGACACCGTTGCTTTGGATGGGCTTGGAACAACCTAGTTTAGTGGAAGGTGTCCCTGCCCATGGCATGGATGAGCTTTTAGGTCCCTTCCAACCGAAACCATTCCAGGACTCTGTGATTATTTTAAAATATTCCCTGTTCATTGCCCACCAACTTTCTTACTTGCTTTGAAACACCACTGGTATGTAACAAACTCCACGCTGGGTGACATCTCCAGTCTTCAGTTCAGGACAATGCCAGGGTGCAAAAGATTCAGAGGAGACCACAAGTGTCCTGGGGCACCAGTAAATATTGTTATCTCAAGGGCAAGCCTTCAACTGGCCTTCCGTCCGCTGGAAGTACAGGGAGGGAGCGGGAAGCTGAGGAGTTTCCATTTAAATGTCAGGTTGTTTTGAAGAGCTGTGTGTGCAGTATGTAGGTCAGGGCTGAAGGGATAGACTGGCTCTGCAGAGGTGCTGAGAATGATTAATTTCCCTGGGCAGAATTCTCTGCGTTTTTGTTTTTTTTTCAATGTGTGCTCAAGTCAAGTTGCCATTTCTCATAGACAGTGGGCTCAGGTTTTGGATCATCTGCCTAAAGGGGAAATTTATCCTGGCAGCTGCTGAAAGGGAAACTCTTGTGGATTGGTATCAGTTTGTGCATTGAAAAACTGATTTTTTTTTGGCTGTGTATTGGGGAGCTTTTCAAGGATGGTTTGTTTATGTTGCTGCTGTGTTCTTTACCCATTTGCATCAGTGAGAGGTGATATTTGGGTGCTTTCCAGCAGCTGCCAGGCACCACGGAAGGTGTGGACCAGGCTCCTTTCACTGCCTGAGCAGCAGTACCTAATTTCCTGTGGAAAACTGTGCCCTTTCAGCCCTTAGCCCTTTGTCTGATGCCCAGCTCCAGTCTGTATTGCCAAACCAGAGATGCTGATGGGGTAGTATTGTTTTAAACACAATAAAATCCAGCCTCATGAAATACTTAGGGAAGACTTAAAATCTCACTAACTCTTCCTTTATAAGAGCACAAACCCTGTTGTTCTTCTTCCCCTTTATTCCCAAGCAGGCCGAACTTCTGTCTCCAGAAAAATATATAAAAATTGGCTGATAAGTAGTTTTAAATGTCAGTAGAAAAAAAGTCTGGAAAAATTGCTTAATATTCTAAAATACTAACTTTAGATATTCTAAACTATTAACTTTAAGTAGCAGTTTGTTTCTTTTTCACCATTTTGGTGTTCATATGTGCAGGAATGGATTTTTCAAACGGCTTCTGTGATTGTTGCACAGCACATCTTCTCGTGCTTTACAGGTTAATAGTGGTCCTGAAATTGTCTAAAGGAGCACACCTCCAGGGCTTAGGTTTTATTGTGATTGCAAGATGCCTGAACACAAGCCCTGCCTTCCCTCCAACTCACTCTTTACATTGTCACACACTCAAGAGTCCCTGAGACATGAGAAGCAGGTGGAGGGATTATGCCCAGGGAAGACATTGGGTGTGTTCTGTGCTGCAAAGATGGTTTAAAGATGTGTTTGCTCAATAATTAACTCAGCCATATTTTCTAGCACAGTTTGGCAAGTTCCTCCAACACTTCTGGTATAGGTGCATGTGTAACTTGTACATATCCTCAGAGTAGAGCTTCATCATTTGAAAGGAGGCAGGCTTGCAAACGGTGCTATTTACTGAATAAAATGTTTTCCTGGAATCCTGATGGATTGATTTCTTGCCTCTGCAGTTTTTTTCTGGCAGCTGCCCCATTATGGAGTTGTGCCTTCTGGGTCAGAGATGAAAGGAGCTGGCTGTAACCCTGTGCAACTGAAACCCTTTTTCCAAAGGTACAGTAAAATTTTAGCTGTTGAAATGCAGCTTTGCCTGCCTCTGCCTTTTCATATTTTTGCAGCAAAGAGGATGCTTGGATTCTTTGTTGCTGGACACCTTTGGTTGATGCTGGATTTTTGAGATGTCTAAGTCAAAAATACTTTCTTTTCATTTTGACCTCTTTTTCATGAATCATGGAAAAAGTCTGTGTAAAAGTGTATGATTTCCAAATAATTTCTTCCATTCCAGTAGAATCCTGTTATATGGGGAAAAAAATACTGTTAAGGATACTTACAGAGGTTTTGCATTGAGGACTGCCAATTTTTCTCAGACCTACCTTTAGAAGATTGTCACTCTGCTGACAGCTCTTGGGGTCTGAAATGTTTTCAATGTTTATGGTGTGAAATGGCATCACAGTGTTAAGATAAATTCTTCAATCCTGAAGCATAGCTTGGAAGTGAAATAACAGGAAAAAATACTGGGAAGTAGATGAGTTTTGTATGTTTTTTGTCTCCGCTCAGATCACGCCCAAATCTGAGGGCTTTCTGATTTTCAACCAGAATTTTCAATTCTGCAATACCCTTTTAAAATTCCAGATTTCAGCTGAAACTCAAACTATTAAACCAGTGTGAAAGAATCTGTGCTGGAGAGATTTCCAGCCAGCTCGAAACACAATCAGTACTGGAATTTTCCTTTGAAAAATCTGATATTGCAAAACTGCTCTGTGTGTTTCCAGGCCATTACAGTCAGGACTATGTAAGATAAGCAGCTAAACTCCATGGATTTCTTGCAGCTAAATCTGACTTGCAGGAACTCACTCTCACCACAGGAGAACCTCCTATGTTAGAGGCTCATAGAGACAAAAAAACATGACTCCCAAAGTTGTTTAAAAGCACTTCATCTGGTCTTAAATAATCTGGTTTTTTCAGTTAAGAACGTCAAATTTTTTTTTCTGTTTTTTGCATGGAAAAGTTTTGTTGTTTTTAGTAGTATATGTACATGAATTTAACTAATATAAATTAAGAATTTTTTTTTTTGTAGTAACCACAAAAAATTCTATTAGTTTTAGAGACTTCCGAATTTCTGGATCTATATTCAGAAATATGAAACTGGTTCCTTTTTCCTGGATTTGAGTCTCCTCCTAGCAAACTATAATGGAAAGAATTCTTGCAGAAAGTAGAGACCTCTCCATTTTCCAGGGGAACTGAGGAACTGTGGATGTGTAATCACTTTGATCACATCATGGTCTGAATGCACATTATCAGAGAGGAATTCCTTTTTCTCAGAAGTGACTGGCATTCCAAAAAAAATGTCAATTTTTCCCACATTTTTAGGACAAGATTTTGAAAGGCAGCATTGTGATAATCCTTTTTGATCTGCTGTTTCGTTGACAGAGGTAAGAGAGGTCACGGGTCTCACAATTTTGAGAGAGGAACGTCCTCCAGGAATGTAGGATATGATGTGTTGGGTGCTTCCTTGAGGAATTTTCAGGAGAAGCAGAAGAAGGGCTCTTCTTCTAGTGTGTTAGGTGGTTTGCTGGGTGGGGTTTTTTGGTTTGGTTGGATGGAGTTTTAATTCATCCAGATTTTTCCTTGCTCTGCTTCCATGAAAACACGCTGGAGTTTCTGGAAGTGTGCAGCATGGCTAGCAAACCTGAGGAAAATTGGTTGCGTTTGTGAACCTCTCCAATCTCCCTTAGTCCATCTGTATAGTGAAGCAGTTTATGATTATATTTGCCATCTTTTGGGTTTTGAAGGAAACGTTCAGAATATCCTCTGAATGAACGCCATGACTTGGAACATCCCACTTTTAGGGAGGTGAGTGGTTCTGCAGGTGTGCTACTGGGTTTTCTTGTAACAGCAAAACAAACCAATTTACATCTGATTCTTGTCTTGCTTTGAGATCAGAAGACATCCCTTGAAATGTCCCTTGAAGAGCTGCATCCAGACAGACCAAGGAGCTTTGGCACTAAGGGTCTGAGTAGTGCAGTTGCTTGGGGAATCCCTGCAAAACCTCACCTGGCAGGGCAGGTCCTGCTCTGAGCACCTTGCTTGCTTGAGTCTTTCTGAAGTTCACAGTCACAGGAACAAGGAAAAATTGCACTTTATTATGCCCATGTAAATCTAAGAAATGACTAATTTAATAGTATCTAATTTTTGTGCTAATTTTGAAAAATTATATCAGAGCTTTGAGAGTTCAATTCTTGACCCTAAATTTGATTAACCATTCTTTTTCACTCCTTGCCACAAAGGAATATAGGGAATACTGATAATTGCATCTGAACTGGTGTGTTGTAAATTAAATCCGCCTTCTACAGGGAATCCACACCCTAAGTTCCCCCAGTGGGAAATACATTTTTCTTAGGAAATAAAGCATGATTTTTTAATTCTCGTCCTCTTCAGTGAGGGGCCAGACAGTCATCAAAGCTGCAGTGAAGGTACGTGAGCACCCTGAGCTATCTCAAAGGCAGGGCATGGCGATTCTGCCAGGGCCAGTATGAAGTGATAGATTCAGATATGTGCTGGTGAACATGGGAAATCCTGCAAATAATGGGGTTATTGAGTCCAACAGATATGAAGTATTTATTTTGTATTTTTTACTTCAAGAAGAATTAAAAAATGAACATGAAAGAAATCTTATTCTGAATTATGGATCTCATAGTCCTCAAAAGAGTAACCACTTCAGTTTAGCCAGGGAAGAATTAGTATTTCCTGCTAAGGATTGTATTCTTGCAATCCTCATCAGTGTGTGCAGGAGTATTACATCACTGTCCTCTGGGAATATCCATTTCCATCTTTTTCCATCCCATTCTGTAAAACACTCTGTGAGACTGAAACAGTTTCCTGAATGAATTCTCGTTTTCTTTGACCTCTCCCCTGCTGAGGAACCCTATAAACACATAACAGAATTAAGTAGCACAGAGGAAGTGAAGCTATACTTTTATATTAAAAATATTCTTAAGGCTTCTGCATCTGGGGCTGCTTATTCCCAATCTGGAGGTTTTGGTTTTTGGTTTTCAGAGGGACCGTGACCCTGGTTTCCATAGGTGTGGCATATGAGTGATTATCCCTCTTGGTTGGAATCTTCATTTTGGAAAGAGATTCTGTTTAGAGCCTGTTGAAAGGAAATGGGGCATGGTCAGGAATGGTGGTTCCTCCACACAGCTTGCAGTGCACTGTTCCCTCTGATGGATTTGTACCTGGTCCAGGACAGCAGCAGCAGAGCAGTGATGTTTCACCTACTGTAGGTGATCACAAGGAACTGCTGCTGGGTTTGCTTAGAGCCAGTCTGCTTGACATTATAGAATGCTAAAATCATTCGGGTTGGGCGGGATCTTAAAACCCCCCTCATTCCAAACTGCTGCCATGGGCAGGGACATCTTCTGGACCACAGTGCTCCGAGTCAGAAATGAAGAGCTTAAAGCATGGGTTTGCTTGGACTTTGGGAGTTTCTCCATAATCACCATGAAACTAGTGGCGTTGCCATTGCATTTCACTCATGTTCTGCCTTGTTGGCACAAAAATGTCACATTTTAAAGAGCAGATGTTATTGCTGTTACCATGCCCCTTTTCACCGTGGTGTTTAGCATTCAGGAGGTCCCTGTGGCTGGAGTCACATAATGGCTTTGTTGTTGTTGTTTTAAAGTCTATAAACACTGGCCTTGAACCAAACCTTACATGTGAACGTTTTTGTACTGGATGAAGAGGGGAGTGAGTCAGGCTCTTTGTCTACTTTTGGAAGTGTTATTGGAATATGATAGTAAGTTGTTCCTGTTGACATCTGAATGTAGATAGGATGGGAATGTGGGAGGTCTGAGCAGGACCCCACCTGTGCCAGGACTGTAGGCAAAACCTGCTTTCTCCTCTTCCATTTTTAAAGCATTGTGTTCCACGTGGAAAGATAACTATTATTTACAGGGGTTCAAAGAGAAACTGCTAAGGCCCGTCCCTCCTGCGGTGCTCTGGATTTTGCTGCAGAGATACAGAAAATCCCAGAACCAGTTGAATGATGTGTGGCCAGTTTCAGCTTATCTTGACTCCAATTTACAGACACTCCACAAGAAAATATATTCATGTTGGCCTGGACATTCCAACTGCTCCACAGAAAATGTAGTTCTAAGGCCTTTGGCAGATTTTATGTTATTTTATATTAGTTACATATATTTTATCAAGCTATAATTTAGGAATTAACTCTGGATTAAATTTATTAAGTGAGAAATCGTGCTGGAAATTGCTGGTGAGCAAGATTTCTAACAACTCCTGGTTTTGACAGCCTTGGAAGCATAAGAGGAGTAGCCTTCCTGGTTTCCTGCATTCCTTCAGCCTTCAAAGGGGCTTTTTGTCATTTTGGTTTGGCTTTTCAGGAGAATATGAACTCCAGTTCTTAATTCATTTGAACTTTGTGACATCTTCAGAGTCTGTTGTGTTGGAGAAAGCTCGGAGGGCTTTGATTCATATGACATCTCTTTCATCCCTCTTTTTAAGATGATACAGGAACAATGCTGTGTAATGCTAAATTAGTGTTTATGTGGCAGGCTCCAAAAGTTCCTCTGAACCTGCATTATTTCTAGAACAAGATGTTCTCTGAGGGCCATGTGTATGGGGGAAGGTGTGAGCAGAGGCCGGGGCACAGCACCAGTACAAAAAAGAAGGCAGAGTCTATCCCAAAGACATGTGAGCAGCTGCTTATGGAAGCTGTCCTGGCCCAGGCCAAGTGGATAAGCATATAGAGCCTAAGAAAACTAGGCATTGTTTCCTTAGGAAAGTTTGTTTAACTAATAGACTTAATTTGCCAATGGTTATCTTTAAATTAGAATTTACAATCCCTTGCCTAATTGCTTCAAGATGTACTTTTTTTTTTTTTTTTTCCTTCAAGGACTCTTAAATCCCAGGAGAATCCCTTTAAACATCTGTTCTGGCTTCTCTAGAGACAGCAATGGGTGGCTGCTGTGACACTGTAATTAGATGGGGCTCCTTGATTAACTGGGATTCTTGTGTCCACCTGGTGACAACCTTTTAATGGGAGCAGACAAGTGCATCCCATAAGTGAAATAAATGCATCTGTCAAAATGCTGAAATGGGATTCAGGGCTTGTCTTATTTATATATTACCTATATTTTATACATGTAATTATCTAAGCTCCCTAGTGTGTAATGTTGGGAATTTATCACAGGTTAAGTTCATGGTTTGGTGCAAGTCCCAACAAGTACAATGATTTATGTGTATCCAGTGAAAATTATTTTACCTCATGAAGGGTGAAATTCCCAAAATTCAGTACTCATCTTATACTACTCTTACCAAAGTTGCCACAGATTTGAGAGACCATACTCGTAAACTTGTGTATCCTTGTGTATTATTTCTTCCTTAAGTCTTTTATGAAAAGGTTCTGGCCATTTGGTTAAGTGCATGGGCCTGCTGGTGTGTAAAACAGCAGCCTGGCTTTATTTAGCAGCCCAGGCTGCTGCTGGAATTGAAAGGAAAAATATTTTAAGTCCTGGACAGTTATAAATGAGAGCTGGATGTAGCAGCTTGTCTCTGGGTGGACAGGCTGAGTCTCAGACCCCTCACTTCCTGTGGCTCAACCTATAGATTGCTCTAGATGTGTCTGTTCTTGGATTTCAGGTCTGGACCTGAGACAACTGAACTTCTCCAGTGTGTAGTGATGATTAAATTGGACTTAGAGTCATGAGAAAAGGTGCTGGAGAACTTGGAGCTGGCTCTGAATTGCCATTCAAGCAGTACATGTTAAAAAAGGCTGCTAGGTATTCACACCTGACATTTCATCACTTCCATTGCTTTGCTATTTGCTATTCCTTTGCTGAAGGAATGGATTCCAGGGAAGCACCAGATTATCTCTGCTAATGCCAGTGGCCGATTTCCAGTACAAAGAAAGAAAAATAATACTCCAGCTTTTTTTACTTCTGATGGTGTTGGTGATTGTGATGGAGCTGGTGACAAAGGAGTTAGTTGGTGACTTTCTTTCCTATTGAAGATGCCATTTAGGATTGAGTTTGGGAAAGGGTGAAATTCGTAACTACATTCTTATTATTCTTGACTTGTATTCTTAACTGGCTGAATCCTCTGCACAGAGGAGCTGGGTTTGGAGATGAAACACTGAGTTTATACTCCTCCCTCTCACTAATCGTTAAATGCGCATGAGGAGCCGTGGCAGATGGGCTACGTTCCACATTTTCAGAGCGTATTTCAGAATTAATTGTGCTGACAACATTTTAGGAAAAGCAGCTCCAGACTCTTTTCTCTTTGGCACCAGTGGCTTCTGGCTCCTATCGGGCAGATGAACATGTTTTTCTGGGTTTATTATTTTGGGTTTGGCTCACATGTTCACTGTACTGATGATTAGGGGTATGGGGGGAGCATTACCTACGCTGATTAACCAGGCTTCAAATACTTGCAGCCATCAACAGCTTTTTACCTGAGTGCCTTGGAACTGGGAGGGGGAGTAGCTCTGGGACTAGATAAGGAGAGGTGGGAGGGAAGCCTGGAACAGCATCCATGCTCTGTTGTTGTTTGTGGCCAGTAGAGATGACTGTCAGGGATCCAGAGGGCTGAGGTCTGGTCTGCAGAGAATTCCAGCGAGGTTTAGTCTAGACTAAACATTTTTGGATGCACCGAGTCTATCACTCTTGCTCAGATTCCTCTGCCAAGGACTAATTTGAGCTGATGATCGCCTGCCATGAGAATTGCAAATTCCATTTCAAAGGTGCTTTTTTTTTTTGTTCTTTTCCTTTTTTAAAAAGCGGTTTACAGGTTTTGGCAAGAGGCTGCTTTTGGCTCTAAAATGACAAATATGCTTCCAGCATAGATTTAGGCATAACTGTTAATATTCTCCAGATTCCTCCATTGAAAAACCATGCCAGTTACAAACAAACAAAAATCCACTCCTCGCTCCAATTTGGTTAGCCAAATTTACTTTCTGTTCATTTATTTTCAGGCCATAAATGTTCTTTCCTTCAAACCTTGAAATGCAGAATGCATTCTTTCATTCTGGTTTTGACAGACATCCATTATATGTTTCTCCCACAAAATTTGCATGCTGTGGTGGGATTTCCAAAGCATTGCCCCTCAGCCTCATATTTCTGTGCTTGGAGTAGGCAGTATCAATGTTAGACTGACTCTGGATGCCCTCAAAATCTCCTTCTTACTTGGACACTTCATTTTTTGTTCGTTCATTTCTTAAAAAACATTTTATCTGGATAAACCTTGAATACCTTTACTTCATTCTGAGTTTTCAATGTGTATTGTCAGTACGAACAAAAGGAAGATGATATATAGTATACTAAGATGGATGTTAGGAATTGTTAAAGATTTTCTTTAGTTTTTAAAAGGAGTTTTGAAGCATCTTCTCACCTCATCTTCAGCTTTCTCAGTTACAGGAGGAAACCTAAGGCCAGATATTTTAATGGTGGCCAATCAATCAAATGTTTTTTTTGAGAAGAGACATCAAAAGCCAGTCACTGTTAAAAAGAAGGTTTGGGGTTTTCTTGTGAGTTGTTTTGGTCTTTTTGTGTGTTTCCATAATACCAATTCAGAAACAAGAAAATCTTGTAAAAGCTGTGATGTTTTTAATAATGGAATTTAATTAATGTACATTTTCAAATTCTTTTAAAATCAAAGTCAGATCCAGAAGTAGCTGCAAGAAAGCTGCAGAATGGGTGAGAAGGTGAAAAACAGAAACTTTGCAGAGGAAGATGATTTATCACATAGAGGTCTTGAGGCTGCTGCCTCAAGAATTGGTGTTTATAAGCATAAGGTAGAGACTGGGATTGGGATCAGAATAAGGGTCTGATGGGATGAGATGAAAAGTTGCTGCTTCTCAAAATTCCACCTGAAGCTAGTCAAGGTTTGAGGACTTGGATTAAAAGGTCTAATAATCACCCTTGTGTACATTACTGTAATAATCAGATCATTATTATCCTCTCTTTCTGTGGTGAAATTAATTTTGGTATTATTCTGAAAGTCCTAGCTCAGCTGTCTGGCTGGATGGGAAGAAATGCAGACTCCCCAAAAAACTCTCCTCACTTACTCATGGTTTTGCTATGGTAAAGCCTGTTTTGTGATGAGTCAGGCAGTTCTGGCTCCCATTTTGTGGGATAAAACTCCTGACATACTGTATTCCTCCTGTCGCAGCAGCAGCCTCTAGAAATCTTGGGAACCTCCAAGTTTATTCCAGCTCTCCTGAGATTTCTGTGGGGTCTTTGGAGCAGTCGAAGCAGATGTCTCTTTGCAGAAATCTTCTCCTGGAGGGCCTGCCTTCTGTGCCCTCTCATTCCTTGGAAAGACTTCTGAGGCAGTGGCAGCTGACCGACCCTAACAGGATCATAGGAATCGGACTCCTTGGTGTCCCTCCTATAGATGAGGGAAATCGTTGGATGTAAGTGTGCACACAGAAGAGGTGAGACGCAGTGAGGAATGGTCATTCCAGTTTGAGACTGGCACCTCTCAGTCCGGGTGAAAATCAAGGTAAAATGTTTTTGTAATTGATTTCTTTTTAAGAGTCCAAGGCTGATCTTTAAATAAAGCATTTGCACTCACTTGTAGGAGCTTAAGCAGTTGTGTGCCCTCTAATTACATCAGCCCAGGAATGGAGATGTTGGGAACAGCACCAAATACTACAGGAGCTGCCGAGAGTGATTTATTCCAAGCACCCATGCGGAATCTTAGCCTGTGCTGAAGTCACAATGTATTTCAGCAGTAATTCTTTGACTCTTTGCTATGGTGTTAGTTCAGTCATGGTCTTGTAACAGGCAAAGTGGAAAATGCTGGAGGAATGCCATGTTAAAACACATATTGCCAGAACTGGAAATACTGGGTCTTTATATTGTAAAAATGAGGCTATAGCAGACCTAAAACATGAACCCAAATAATTTCTTTCCAAATCATAGAAACAATAAGATAAATAATATTAAATAGTATGGTTCCATTAATCAGTGCATTTGCCTTGATTTATACCAGCTTAGTGTCACAGCACATTTCTTACACTCAGGCATGCTGGGAGATGTGCAAAAGGTTTTTCTCTTAAAGAAACCTGGGATTTAAAAAAAAAAGAAGTAACAAAATGTAGAAGAGGCCTTGTCACATGGTTTGAATTTACCTGGCCTGTAGCCAGTAGCCATAGGTTTGATTTGTATCCCAGCACGTCACTGCAGACCATAGCATTTCTGTTAAAATGTGCTCAAATTTGTTAAAAGGCAGCATACACACATAGTGTGTGATCACTTATCAATTTTAAGAGCATTTTCCTACAAAGGTCTTTGGGAAAACTGCTGTATGTGTGTGTCCCTGTGTGTTGCTTTGCTCTTTCTTATAACATGCGGTTGTTTTTTTTTGTTTGTTTTTACTGTACTTAAACTCATTACCTATTCTAAATCCTTCCCAAATTGCAAATGAGGACATTGTGCATCATCATAACAAAAGCTGAAATACGTTCTAACAGAATTAATCCACTGATTAGAAAACCTGTTTAAAAATCAATCAATATAATTATTTTAACTAAGCCCATAAAGGATAAATGCTTTTCCTTGCCTCAGGTGAAGCCGGTGGTGAACAATCTTACAAACCTATAGCAAGTTTCATCTCTTACCTCAGAATAAGTCGGAGAGAGTAATCTGTTTTTTCTTTGAATGCTCTGCACATTATTTGTTTATTGTTATTTCTATTTTAGCTTTGTCTTTAGTGTTAGAAATCCTTCAGGGTTTTTCCCTTCATAGAAGCAGGATTAAATCTGCTAAAAGCCAGTAGTGGTATGAAAAAAAAGAGTATCAGGCAGCCTTTAGCCTCTTGGGAAAACGAATTCCAGTAAGGAGCACTACATCTCAGAGCATCATAAAGCCTTCCTTGAAACTAGAAAGTTCTAATTTTAACTGCTGCAACTGATGAACATTTTGGCACTGTCTCAGGTGATCAGCTCCCCACAGGCTCTTCTTCAGTCTTCCTACCTGTGCCTTGATTAAATTGATGGATTCTGAAGGGAAACCTCAGAAAACCACCATTTTAGCTATATTTATGGCATGGTATTTTTTCAGAAACCAGTTGATGGTAATTAACAGAGAGCAGCAGCAGCACTGTGCTTCATTTTTACAGAGTACTAACTCCTTTCAGAAGGAACCCAAATTTAAGGCTGATGACAGCATTATTGTGCAGAAAAATTGACATGTCAGTTCTCTTCAGTCTCTCAGACTGGAAGGGAAATCATTTGGTGCTCATAGCAATCAGGACAGAGTCATTAACATATTAATAGAGAAGTAATATTTCCCTGTCTCTGTCCCTGGCTGAGTTTTGCTGTCCAGCCTACCCAGGCTCTGGTGATTGCTGCAGCTGAAGTCCAAATTCAGCCCTGAGGCGTGACCAAGGGGCCCAAGAGTGACAAGATGAGTTAGAAAATCAAAAACCTAGTGAGACCTGAAGAGGCTGCTGCTGTTCTGTGTTCCTGGGCTGCAGGATTGAAACACCAAGGGAGAGGAGTGAAGGAAAGGATAGACTTGAGTTTACCTGCCTAGTCTGGGAAGGATAAATAAATGGCATGCAAGTGATAAGGTATAAAGTGATCAAATGCTTCCTTTTTGGTTCTTTCATCCTTTCACAGGTGATGAGAATAAAGACATACCTGAGAACGCACGAGGGGCTTTGAACAGATGCTGACTAAACATCTGTGGGATGTTGAGGAGCTGACTTCAGCATCATGTAATGAAAGGAAATGCTGAGGTTAGGGTTTCTCATGGATTTTTGGGTGGTTACTGCCCATGTCTGTACCACTGTGATGTGGGGGACAGTTCAGACTCCTCCTTAGGGAATGCCTCGGTTACTCATGCGGTGTGTGGATGAAGGGTGGGTGCATTCTTTGTCTGGAGTATGTACTGCTCCATTTCTCCAGCAGCCAGCATGAGCAGGGGACTGGGAAAATCAGTTCTGTGAGCCAGCTTGGCAGATTTGGAGTGGGTGTTAATCAAAGCTACAAACTTTAGAATATAAGTGACTTTGTGTTGTTAGGGGGTGGGAGTTATGGGTGGGATATGTGAGTTGGTAGGAGAGGCACGGAGATGAGTTACCTTGGGACAGAAACCCCTTTCCATGTTACATTGCAGAATGTTTGTATCATGTGGGACAGTAGGAGCACTTTAGTCTTCATCCCTTTCCATCCTCAGTCCTTGCGAAGGCAGACCACTCTGGACTGTCTCGTGTCCTTCCGCAGCAGAAAACAGCCATTTTCTGTTTGTGCCTTCTTTGGAAGAGGAACAAATGTTTGGGACTGTTACTGCTTCAGCCTTTTGTTCTGACCTGATGCTGGGGGGGCAGGACTAGAATGGGGAAGGATGGCTTCTCTTTTAACCTAAGAGAAAAAGTCGTAGCTGGCACCAGAAAGGAGAGAAAATCAATGGCTGTGTCTGCTGTAAAGCAAGAGGCAGGAGCAGCAAAGCTGCTTCAGCAGCTCTGCCCCACCTCAGTCTCCAGTGCAGTGTGTGTTGGTGCTGCTGCCTTTGGAACATTCATCTGCCAATACCTCTGTGGTTAAACTGAGCTCAGTGGATGTGGTGAAGGTCAGTGGATTTGAAAAAAATCCAGAACTATCCAGAACTTACTGGAGTTTACTGCACTGAAACCATCAGGTTGATCTATCTGTGTGCCTAAGAGAGGTATGAATTTTGCATTAGATAGTTCATTTACACTGGTGAGTGGCAACTAAACACAATTTAATGTATCTCTAAGAGCAAGCAAGCACTTTCCAATTAATGGGAGTGAGGAAAGTCCAATATTGCCATTTATAGTCCAACCTCCCAGTAGTCTGATATTGCCCCAAGTAGACTCTGAGAGGAATATCTTATGTTTCAGAGTCTTCACCATGGTACAGGAGCACTTAAATTGGTTCTGCCATCTCTATTTTATTTTGGTGTGGAGTTGCTGAGATAATACCTTTGTTCAAGGGAAATGAAGTCAGAGTTAAGGAAATCCCAGCCCTAGGGGCTGTTCAGACATTTGAATATATTCCCTTTTATATCATTTCAGTGGGAGAACTCTGGGAAATACCAGCTGTCTCTTTCCTTATTTTATTTTTCTATGGATTTTTCTTTTCATTTTGTACTCAGTGTCTTTACTTCTAAGTAAGTATCTCTGCCTTTTTCATATTTTAATCTGCTTTACTATTTCTGTTTCCCTTGCCATTCTCTGCTTTTATACTGCCTTCCTAGGGAGGTAGGAAAATTCAAGTGTTAACACTGGAATGATTTTTAGTGCTATAGTTTGAGCTTTGAAACTTGCAGCTTGCCTTTGCTTTCCTCAAGCTGATGAGATCTTCTGTGTGAAAGCAGTGGCACGGATTTTCTGTGTAGATCTCAGAGCGAGCAATTATTCTTAATACATCCACAGAGTAAAATCCACAGTTACATCAGTTCAGCACAGCTCTGTGTCATTCCAGTAGGAACATCCAGCTGAAATGGATGATACTCTGCCAGGATGTAAAAGGAACCATCCTTAGGACAACATTTCTCCTTCACCTGATGTTGTTCCTGTTTTTATTGTATTATTACAGCTTTTTCAGCGGATTGTTTGAACTCATTTTTTCTGAAGATCACCAAGATTTCTGCATGGGGTGTTTATTTAAAATATTTTACAATGTAAGACGTACAGATCCAACTTGAGCCTCGTTAAAAGAACGTTGCCAAAAATGGAAAGCCTTCAGAGGCCTATTAGAGTGAATTATCCTAATGAGAAGCATGAATTCTGTCCTAACAGCTCAAACTGCTTCAGTGGATCTGGAATTTTCCCAAAACCTGCCAGAATTTAAGGACCCGTGTCTGTCTGGCTTCCCTTGCCTTGTAACCAGGACAGAGAGCAGCCAAGTGCTGTCTCTGCCAGCTGTATATTCAGAATATAATTTAAACAAAATACTTAACTAACAGCAGATACTGTTTTGGCTTTGCTGAGCCAAATATATTTTTAGATAAAAATTCTCATTATCATTGCTGACAGAAAAGACTGGCTTTTCTTCCTGTAATAATTTCCTACAGGTGAGCAATGGGAATTAAAATCCATACCTTAGTCTCTGTTTTGAGCTATTCAGGAGGTTGGAGAGCAAAGAAATGAAGGTCCAAAGCCATCAGAATTGTCATTGTGAATGGAGTCTCCCTACTGTTCCGGCCCAAGGTTTTAGGTGAATGTTCCTAAGAAAAAAATAGCCACTTTGTGTAAACTGTCTCTGCATTGTCTGCTTTAATTGTAAAAGCATCAAGTGGCATTTCCTTCCCCATGAAATTCCCTGGCCTTGTATTGCCAGATGTGGCTGTAAGTTACAGAGCAGTAAATCAAACCAGTCCCTTTATTCATCTTGCTGAAAGCTGCTATTCTCAGATGCTCTTCACTATTGGTTCCCCTCAAAATGAGAAGTTATTGTTATTGTTGCTGTTACAGTGTGATACATAAACTCAGTGTCCATCTCTCTTTCCGTTTCTCTGGCGCCAATGAGCAGTTTGAAATGGTGATGTGTTGCTGGCAGTGCTCATGTGGGGTTGGAATGGTGCTCTGGAAGTGATTCCCGATGCACCGGAACCCTGGCCCTGGCCATATGTGTAAGTCTTCTGGCACCTCCTTCCTTACAAAATTAATTTTGCCCCTCTGCTTTATGCTGTTTTACACACTGCATATGCTGATGGCATCCAGCTGGTGAGTTACTGTGATCCTGGGACCTATAAAGAGCTGGATATAAAGCTGGAAAGGTAACTAATCCTTTTGAAACCAAGGACCCTCTTGCAAGTTCAAATGACTTTCCATGTAGGATTGCTGGATGGAGCAGCTTTTCAATTCTAGATTTAACATGGAAACCTCATTTCTTATTTTCAAAATTAGGAAGGTGTGTTTTACTTCTTCATTTGCTCATTCTGTGCAGAATGTCCTTCTTTCTTGCTGTTGCTTTGTTGTTTCTCCTGGGTAGCCACTTGCAAAGTGCTCATCGTCAAAGTAATTTTCACCTCTTAGTTGCTGAAGTCTTCAGGGAACATCCAGCTCTTCCTAAGGCATGCGCCAATCCAGGTTTTCTCTTGAATTCCACCCATGCCAGCTGAGGATCTCTGGGCACTCAGTCCTTCCTGAAGAAAACAGTACTGGTAGCTACATAAAGGCTGTGTCTGAATGTGGGATCAGGTAGGAGACTTTTTTTTTGCAGGACACTCCCTTAGTTATGATGCTTTTGCTGTGCAATTTTTACTAGTTAACAATATTGTTCATGCCCAGAAGCTATAATAATGATAGTAATTAATTTTTTTCCTCTGGGTCTGACATTTATAGAAAAATACATTAGCTGTGTTTTCTGTCAATGCTGTTTTATACACAAGTTATTTATTTATTAAACCATAAGGAGTTCATGGAGATGTTTCTTCAATTCTATGTCATGTTGGAAATGCTGTCCTAAAAACAGGTGTCTCTGGAAGGGATTGAATGAAGTGATGTACAGGGAGGAGCAAAGGTGCAGATAAATGTTATAATGTCTTTTTGTGATTGAATGCAGCAGCTGTTAAGTGAGTTAAATAGCATTTCTCAATGCAAAAGCTGCTTGAAGCTGATAATTATTGGGCCTTTGAGAAAGCAAAGCCCTCTCATTATAAATATGTAATGAACTATGAATCCTCATCTCAAGCAAAACTATCTGAGATTAAATCTTCTTCCAATTTGCATTGTTCAAATAATTATATCTAGCCGGGGTCAGAGTCTGGATGATGCATTCCCAGCCCTCAGGTTTATCCTCTGGCTCCAGACCAGACCACAATGTCAAACAGCTCAAAGAGGTTTCCTATTGACTCTCTTTTGGCTATTTTCAGCGGTGCTCCTTCCTGCAGTCTGATCGATGCAGCCCTCTGAGAAGTTCTTCTTCATTCTGTGCCTTGCCTTGTTTCCTGAAGCTTTGCTTTCCAAACAGAAACATCCACTTAAAATGCAGAATCTTCGTTTAAGCTGCATTCCTCAGAGTGATCTCTTCCCAGTTCCAAACAGTAAACCACAGCTAAAACAGTAACAGAGCTGCTGTGCACAGCGAGGCTCGACTCCGAGAGCAACATCTGGATTTGTTAGGATGAGCAAGCAAAGCACTCTGGAGGGTTCAGGAGCAGTGTTTTCTGTGCGCTGAGCTCTTTGGTCACCTTGCCTACGGGTTTCATCCCGTTCACTGTGAAAAGGAGATGGCCAGGAGAGCAGGGTGGGATGATAACAGATGAAATCTGGGAGCGGATTACAAAGGACCTTTGCAAATGCAAATCCATGTCATCCTCAGCACCTCGAAGATGCCCCGAGGCAGTTGCCTTATTGTTAACTCAAATGTGCTGCACAGAATGATGGATGATTTCAGTTTGTCTAAGTCCATGTTTTATTTGATGGCCACTTCCTCAAACAAATTGTTCTTCTGAAATATGTGCAAGATATAAAAGATTTTCCTCCAGTCCTTTCAGTCAGAAAGAAGCTGTTTTCCTCTGCAGAGCTGTGCAGTGATGTCCCCCATGTCATTGCTCCCCTCATCCCTGCTGGCAGTCGGAGCTCTGGCGAAGGAACAAGGATGAATCAGAAGTTCCATCACTCTTGAGTTTCCGTGGGCATTAGATCGCTTTGGGAATCGTGACCCTTGGGAGTCACTTACCTTGGATGGTGTGATGCTGCATAAATGTGAGATGTCACCCAGTGCTGCTCGTGCTGGTCTGTTCTTCCCAGACCTGCACTGCCAAGCCATTGGAAGCAGCTGTGGAGAAATGAGCTGCCTGTGTGGTGTTTCTGGAAGTGTAACTTGACCTGGATGTCATTTGCTTTTATTCAGCAGCCTGTGCATGTGAACTTCCAATGTTCTCTTAAAAAAAAAAAAAAAAACAGGAACTGGAAAACCAGACAGATGTGGAGTGATATTTGGGCTGTTGTGCAAATGGCCCAGCATTAGATGAAACTTAAATTCTGTGCACTTCCAATTACATTTTCTTTCTTTTTGTGTCTTTTCCCTGTAAATTTTGCAGGGTTGTCCAGCTGGGCTCGCAGGATGAAGAATCACCTATTACCTTCTCCACACGTGGGTAATGTCAGTCCAAGTATCTTTGAGCTGTCAAAGTAGATTTCTGATGAACATGAGTTAATTTTCTCTCCTGTGCTGCATGTGCCGGAGCTTTTATATGTCTGGAAACTTGCATGTTTCTTCTTCCTAGAACACAGATTTCATGGCTTACATAATTGAGTGGCATTTTTTACAGCTGTTTTTGCTCTTTAACAATTTGTTTCTTTCCTCTGTAGCTCAAGGAAAGGATGGAAAATGAGCCAAAAGCATTGTGTGAGACAAGAGGCACAGAAGTGTTGCCAAGCATCAGTTCCCACCATGGCAGGAACAACTCCTGGGGTGGTGAATTCCAAAGAAATGGTTCTGTGGTGGCTGGCAGCAGCTGCAGCAGGAAAGTCACGCAGAGACAGGAACAAGGCAGCAGGTAAGAATCTCAGTGTCCCACTCATGCATCCAGACACTTTGTGGTTTCCCAGTCTGTGGTGTGGGAAGCATGTCAGCAGGTCATCCTTGGAATGCTTGGGCTGCTGAGCCAAGTAGGAAGAAGGTGAGAGAGGAACAGGGAGAGAGGGAGTTACTGATTTGGGACTGCAGCACTGAGGAGGGAGCCAGGCCTCTGACTGCAAGCTTTTTTCCTCCTTCACTGAAATAAGTAACCTGAGGAACAAGATTCTTAGCACTTTGGCAAGGTATTTCTTTTCTTCTGTTTGCTTCCTCCAGTTTTAGACAGCTACCCCTATCTAATTCCAAACTGATTGCAGCCACCACCGCTGCTGTATTGGCACTGTTCCAGCCTATCTGTGGCTGTATGTGCCCTGATAAGTGAGTGCCTCTGCGGCCCCAAAGGGCAGAAACAGCTGCATCACCTTCCCATCTGAAATCATGTACTTGAAATAATCTTTAGTTGGTGAGAAGTAGAGAATATTGGATAATAAAGTCAGGGTCTGATTTCTAGGTATTTATTTTAAAGACAGTGCCAGCCCAGTATCTTTCTGTGTCCATTTACGAGGGAAACTGTCAAGTTTAATCTTCAAAAACCAGGCCTACCAAGACTCCTTCAGACACAGCCATTAGCTACTGCACAAAAACCAGTGTTTTCAACTCAGGATTTTCATGTCAGTGTCTTAACACCAAATTTCTTGTGGTAAAATTTCATAGCTCGGACTTCACCAAACACTGGGATTACACCCAGAGTGTCCTATTTGAAAGGACAGAGCCTATTGTACTGCATACAGGTGCAAAAAGAGCAAGCTATCTTTGCTCTTACATGATGAAAACTACTTTTCTGGGAAGATAGCTGTACCTTGTCTCACAGCTTTAGGCAGCAGAATATTAAAATGTGTCACTTCTGGACATGCAGCCTTAGATTTCATTTTTCTTTCTACTCCTTCTTGCTAGATTGTAACCCTACATTTGAATTCAGTTCTATGAAATTGTTTTAACCAGTATTAAAACTCAAAAAAGAAGCTGGAGAAATGCCCAACACATTATTTAAAATGAGCTGATTGTTTTGGAGCCCCAGATTAATTAGGAAATCCCTGGGACTGGGTATAAAATCAATAAGACTTTGATGGGCATTTTTCCTGTGTTTTTCCTCCTGGGATAATTCTTAAGAAAAAAAAAAAAAAACAAACAGGGTTGTTGTTAGTATTTTGGTAATTAGTGTTTTGCTTTCTTTCATCTAGAAAACTGATGGAGAAGCCTTTTTCTTTTCAGTGCAGGTAATTCAGTCCTGAAGCACCTGTATAACCTTCTGGATCCTGGTTTTATCAGTGTTGCTTGCAGGTGTAGCTCTCTCCTTTCAGATCTGGCAGGTGTCAGATGCTGGGCACAAACCTTGAATTCTGTTTATTTTGTTTGATCTCAAACCCTTTGTATCTTAAGACAGTGCCTTTAAGAATGGTTAACAGTTAAATAATTAATTTTTCCAATTTTCTGCTTTTACACTTTGAATTCAAATCATTTGCACACAAATCTCCCTGTGAAATGCCTGAGAAGCTAAAAAAGTAGGAGCACTTATATGGGATTATAGATATTTCAGGTTCTTCATGTGCTTAAGTGTTCTACTGTAGCACAGGACTTAAAGAAACATTCTGACAAGTATTCTAGGGATAATCTGGTCTAGCTATATCACACTGAGCACTTTTGGCATTTTATTCAGAATTATTATTCAACAAGTACCCGTGCAGTCAAAAACCAAATCTTTGTGTTTTTCATTTAGGCACTGTTCCTGTGTGTGTGATGACATTGCTTCAGTAAAATATAAGGACTTAAATTATATCACGGAAGAAGTAATTTGGGTATTTCCTTGATGTATTTTGAGGGATTTTTTTTTCCCTGTGAGGCTGATGTTGCAACTTTTCTTTTAGGCCACTTGGATAGTCTTCTTCTTAACCTGCTGCTTAGGCTGCAAAATTTGCAGGAGCAGAGTCTTCTTAACAAGGAAACTGCATCTTGAAGATTTCTACCTATTTGCCAAATTTTGTTATAATTGGACAGCAAAAACACATTAAGCACATATGTACACCCACCAAAAAAGGTAATTTAAAAAGTCTTCTCTCTGTAGACAATTAGCAAAAAAAAAATACAATTATTTGCCATTTTCCATCATTTAGTGTCAATTTAATCCATTTTCAAGAGATCTTAGTAGCCTGTGTGTTGTTTTCTAATAAACAGTAGCAGTTGTAAAGAGGAGGAGCCTCAGGATACAGCCTGTAGTGACAGATCTTCACTCCCTTGATTCTTAGATAAATTTGGGAAGTGAGAGAGTGACCTTTCCCCCTAACTTTAGACTTTAATGTTGGCAGCAGTATGGAAAGAGGTTAATTGGAGAGTCTTAAAGGGAGAAAAGGCTTCCCCCATGCAAAATAATGAAGCTTGGGTGGTATCCTGACTGGTAGGACACGTACTTACTTTAAACTGAGATTCTTTTAAACAAGTGAAAGGTTGCTTAGCTTATCAGTCAGACCAAGAAGGCCAAGGGTCCTTTGATAAGGATTTTTACAGACCAGTAGAACGTTTTCCAGAGGCATTATCTTGGGCTCTGTGTTTTTTAACTGTCTAAGGAGTCTTCTTTCCTACTTTTCACTTGGTGTCTTTTCCTTTTGTTTCTTCTTGCTGCAACAACATCCTTAATTAGTCAGAATTTTAGGCTAAAAACCTCTTCTCTCTTGGATGTACCAACTCCTTGGTGCCTGGTGGCGACCCCATGATTTCTAGGGAACTACACCAGTTTATACTAAGGATCTCTCCTTTTTCTATATCACTGTATAAAAATGTGAGTGCTTTGGAATAGATAGAGCAGGATTACTCTAAATATGTTTCTATTTCAAAAAGGAACCTGGAGTAGAGCAGTGGGTCGATGTTGAGCTGTTGACTCAGGCAGGATGAGCAGTCCCAGCTCAGGCCAGCGCAGATGGGGCACATCAGGGCTGGGATGAAAACAATACAAAGAAGAAGGGCTGGGAATGATATTATAGCATAAATAAAAACGGGAATAAAGCATCCTGTGCTGTCAGCACTTAGAACCATCAAGAGGAGTAAGTCAAAGCCCAGGTGGTTCACAGGCTCCGTCGCCTGCAATGGTCCTTGGACTGGACCCACCAAGGGGACTCACTTTTGCTTCCAATGACTCAATATAAGAGCACCTCTTATCCTCCAGCTATTTCAGAGGATATTTTGGGCAAAAAAAGGACAAATATTTTATTGTACAAATGTGATTGTCAGCCCAGAATGTTTCAGGATATTTTCACTGCTGTTTTTTCTTTCTTTCATGTCCTTGGATCTCTCTTTGAGCCTTTCAGATGTATTTGCCTACTGGAATTTTTGAGCAGAGAGAGGAAAAGCAGTTCTCTTCAGAAGCGGGGAGTGGGCTGCTTTTTCAGGAAGATTTAAGGTGGAGTTTAATTTTATGTGGAGCCTCCCATCCTTGAGGTACACTGTGGTGTTTTGTACGGTGATGTGATAAATATAGAAAGGTGACCTAGTAGGCAGAACAGAGCAACCACTCAATCACTTCACACATATAACACTGGACAGTAAATGAAGGGCTTCAGTAGCAGCAGGGCTGGGATTCCTGACCTTTGGCAGCTCCCACTGGGGTGATTTTAAGGAGTTACTGATTTCTTTCCACTCTGCCCCTTATCAGAGGGGACAGCTCACTGCTGGCACAGGCAGCGGAGAAAGGTAACTTTAAATCATCCCCACATGCCATTCCTGAACTCAGGAGTTAGAGCCAGATTGCAGTGTAGGAAAGCCTTCCTATAAACTTGGTCCAATACTTCAAAACCTTTTAAATGACCTGAGCTGATGAGTGGTTTTGCTGTTTAAATCACGTGAAATACAGACCTTTACAGAGCTGTAAAGAAAAATAGATAAAATTCTGCACTTTTTACTGTATTTGTCTTTAGGGGGTTAGATTCAGTAAAACCTGCAAAGGACAAGGAGTTAATCTAGTGCAGAAGATAAAAGTGGTGTTACCAGAACATGCTGTTGCCAGCCCAAAGCAAGCTAAAAATTGCTGAGAATGACCAAAAGGTACTGAGATTTCAGTCAAGTTTTAATATTCTATGTAACTGCTTTTTCATCTCTCCCTGGAAGCTTTTAGCAAGAAGGTTTAAATAATCAATCTGTAATGTGTGAGCCTAAAGTTCAGGAGGTATTTTGGGTTTATTAAGGAAAATGGAATGCCTGTATTTCTTGTAGGGCAATTAGAAACACCATGTTCTGTGGGACAGAGGGACGGCTTCTTCCTTCACAGGGAACTCCCTGGTTTGCTGTGTGTCTTGAGGATGACTGAAAGGCCCTTGATTTGCTGTTGGGTACCCACCAAGGAAGTTTTACATCCCCTGCTCCTGTGGTGTTTCCAGCTAAGATCTCTGTTCTGCTGTGGAGTGAAAGGACACACCAGGCAGCAGTGCCTAGCACTCAGAAGTGGCAACTTCTGTTCTTTTTCCTGGCTGAGTGAGCACCTATCCTCACCTCCTGCCAGGTGAAATGACACACTTACCTGTCTTCTGCTGTCTCCTCCCCTTACCTGGCTGGCTCATACTCCTTATCTTCTTGCTCCTTTTTCCATTACCTCTGTTCTTTGGGTTTTTTTGCAGTGCCCTGCTTGGCTCACCTGCACCTTCTCTAGCAGCTGAGGCTTGACAACTCCCTTCAGCAAAGTCCACTCTGCAACTGTTACATTGGAGAAACGAGACCCAAGGGCTCAGCTAACGACTGATGGATGCTGATCAGTGATTTGTGTAAGCAGGAAGGGAAAGGGATCAGCCCATGTCCCAGAGCTGAATTACAAAGTGTTTCTGGTTTGAATGTGGAATACACAAGCTGTGAGCTGCCGCTCACTTTGCCCAGGGTTTGAATTCCCTCTTTCTCCTGTGCTGAATTCAAGTTTCAGTGGAGTGTAGAATGAGGCCTGTGAAAAGACTCTGGTATCGAGTGTCTCTTCCACAAAGCAGCAAGGAAGCAAGTAGTAAATTTAGAGACTAGAAAAAGTTCCATGCTACATGGCACTCTAGGAGAATCATTAAATGAGAGCCATGTTATTGTACACTGAGTAGTGATAGGCTAAGTCCTTTCTTCCTTTGAAATTAAAATAGATTTTTTTTTCTTAAAAATGCAGTTCTTTGTTAATAAGAATCCAAGTTTATGAATTCTGATTATTTGGATATTTCACTGAAGGACATGGTCCTCTTCCTCAGACTCTGACAAGGGATAACCAGGTGAAGGATGCTGACAGGGAGTGAAGCAAACAAGTGACAGCAGTTACTGGTATTTTAAATTTGGCTTGAATTTCCTCCCATGATGAACTTCCCATTTGAGGCTGAAGGCTACACTTGAGTTTTGGACCTCGTCCTATAACTTGTCCCGATGTCAAAACCAGCTGCACAGAGTGGGAGGCTGAGGGGAAGGTGCAGAAAGACTGTGGGAGAGCTTCCAAATTAAAGTTGGAACAGTAAATAAATGCAGGTAAAGACTATGCTTTAATTATACTTAGGTCATGATTACTTCAAGTCACTAAAAGCAGCAGAATGCTTGGGCTCCCAGGTTCATGGTTGTTCCTCCATAACTTCTGAGTTCATTGGCTGAACTCTGCCAAATCGATGAACTAAGCACAGGTATCAGAGCCCCTACGAATGTGTGACTTTGCACACAACTCCAGGCTCAAGGAAAAGCCTTTTTACAAGGAAGAGTCCCAGTGAGGGCTTGCAAGCATGTGACAGGAACCTGCAAGAATCAGGCTCCATCACTACTTGAGCACTTGTCTTTCTTCCTGTTGTTCTCTCCTGCTTTTATCTGCAGGATGGAGAAATAAGAAGATGAGAAGAGACAATTTAAAACTGCTGTCTCTTGCTTCTAGCTGTTGTGGCAGCTCTCTGAATTTAAATGGAACTTAAATGAAGCTGCTGGGAAGAAATGCAGGTCAAGCCTAGGAAGTCATAACCCTGATGTACAAGGCTTTGGCTTCAAGGGAAAAATGGAATTACTGGTTAGACTTTCCAAAATGTGCTGTGATGTCATTTGGGAAATAAATTGGAAAGAGGAGAGATTGAAATGCCTTAATTATGCTGATCTTGATACCATGTATCCTGTTAGAAACTATATTGGACAGAAAGAAACATAGTGTTTCTTAGACATGGAATACTTTGCAGTTTTTAGTTGTTTTCAAAGTGAAATGTTGTGTTGCTGAGACAGCTGTATGGCACCTCCTGGAGCCAGGCACCATTAGTACTGAATATTCCAGTCCGGATAAAGGTATGCAGACCAATTAAATTGATACATAACTGTATTTTTGAAATGTTTCTCCAGAGAGTTATCATACAAAAGCAAAAGTGAACTGTAAAACCCCAAAAGAAGGGGGAGTTAGAACATAGCTCACCCCCATTAGTGTGAGGAATTTCAGTAGAAGCTGTCCTCACCTTTGAGATTCAGCGCTTAGCTTTTAAAATGGATTTTGATCATGCCTCTTTATAAGAACATGGTATGCCTGTATGTTTGTCCACTGTGTTTGAGGCCATAAACACTAATGACCTTGATCACCCAACAGAAAAGAAGCAGGAAACAACAGAGAAAAATGTGTTTATACATATTTCTCCACATGGTTTCATGTGCATGCTTACCTTATGCAACTACACCATGAAATTGGGGTGAGTTTCAGGTATTATCCTGAATTAATAATTGCTTGCAATTTGTTGCAAACAGGCTGGAATTGAAGTGAAATCCTAAAGTAACACCATATGTAGTGCTGTAGTCCTTTTTAAAATGTGGATCAGAACATCCGGCGATCCGGTGCTGTCCCAGGAGTTTCTGGAGTTGCAGCCCCTGTGCCATAGCACAGCCCTGGATAATGCCAAGGCAGTGTCACACACTGGAACTGGAGCTCGCAGAGCAGCCTCCTGTAACTCCACTGGCATTTCTATTTACATTTATACGCTTGAAACCAAACACATGCGTGTTCTGTCTGTACAAAGTCTCCCTTTTCCTCCTTCTTTGGTGCAGAGGACTGGAAGTCCCTGCTGCTTCTACTTTTCTTAAAAGTTGCCTAGAAGTTGAGCAAAGATATTGCTGTGGTTATTTCCCCTCTGAGAGTGGCATCCAAGGTATTGTTTCCTCTGCTTTTCCTTTTCCCAGGAACAGCGAGCAGCTCTGCTGAATGGATTTCTCCATGAGGTTATTTTGCAGGTCAGGAGGTTAGCTCACTTTTGTCTTTTTACTCAGCTGCTGCAGAAGAAATCCTCTGTGTGTTCTCCTCAATTGTAAGATGGAGAAATAAGGAGAAGCCAAAGTCATCCATTAATCCACAGGCAAAATCCTATTGAAGCTGCTGCAGTGAAAGCTCTCACATGCTGCCCTGGAAATAACACCAGCCGTGACGTGGTGAGATAACCCTAGGTAATGTCAGAAGCTCAGCTCTCATTTTCGTTTAAGCTTCTGTTTTTTAAATAGTATTTGGGATTGTGCCTTGTGTTCTGTTGAGCCCTTAAAACAACTGGAGCCTCCTCAAGAGGGAGCAGAGGAGGGGACTCCGGGGAGACAGGGGTTTATCTGCTAAACTTGCCCCTCACTCCTCTCAACTTACTGTTGTTTTGGCTTAAATATTTAATGACCATGACCCCATGAGAGCAGAAAGTGGTATCAGGACTTTAACTTAAGCTGCTTTGCAGAGACAAAGCACCTGTTTTAATTCCTTCTGGAAACTGGAAGTGATTTGGAAGTGTCCCAGCAAACTGAAGGCAAAGTGGTAATTCTTAAATGCCTGTAGACTTTCTCAGGAAGTGTGTGAATTGGAAGGATCTGTGTGCACAGCTCCTGGGCAGGATTTTCAGGAAGGCTAAGAGAGCCTGGCATCCTTTGCAGAGTTGCAGCTGTAACACCAAGATGCATTTAGTGGAAAGATAGTGGCATCAACCGTTTCTCTTCTCTTCATAGCCACTGATACAATAGAATGCCACGCTGATGTGTAGGGTTATGCATTCTGCACTTCCCCTGGTCCTGGTCGGCGTGCCCTCAGAGCAGCTGGCAGCTTCCAGGAACAGCGTTATCTCTCAGGATCCAACCGCAGTCGTTATTACAGTGCTGATCTAAGGCGCTGCTGGCAGCCGTCCTCTGCTGCTGCGTTTGTTCTTGTGTCGTGGAATGACCTTCTGTAATGAAATCAAGGGAACAAAAGTGACAAAAACTACTGACAGGATGGATTTGGAGTATTTTGTGGGGCAGTCAGGTAACATCGTAACTCTTTGCAGTAAGGAGCTGTGAGTTGGAGCTGAATCAGCCATTCCCATCGACTTGCCTAGGGAACTGATTTTCAACAGGATATTACTGATTTTTACTTTTCATTTTTAATTTCTGTTGTGCAGCTTTTGCCTTTTCTGGGTTTAGGGAATCATGCCAAGCAAGTTGATTTTCATTACATTTGAGAGGTAAGGGAGTGCTGAAGTGTGCAACCTCCCTCCCTATGGAAACGTGTTTTGTGTGAATCAGTGACAGAAAAGCAACCACTGAAAATATATTCCCTTTCTTTCTCTGCAGTCAGCCCCCTCCCCAAAAACTTCTCTAAGAATGTGACTAAAATCAAAGCACTTTTTAAATTACAAAGGAATAGTGTTGAGCTGGCGAAGCCAGCGGGAAATGAACATAGAATCCCAGAATTGTTTAGGTTGGAAAAGACCTTTGAATCATCAAATCCAACCATTAACCTGGACATGATACAGGGTTATAATTTCTTTTGAAGATTCAGGGTGGGTTTAATTGCATTTTATTTGGCACACATTGTTTTAAAACTCATCACTTCAGAGTAGGAACAATTTTATGGCATGTGCTAATTATACAAAATTCACAAAGACTGCTTCTTTTCATTTTCATTTTTCACAGTGTCTTTTTAAACTATAATTTTCACATCTCACATTTTTCTCTCCAGTTTCCTGTGTCGTGTGGTTAAGTCTTGACCTTAAATCTTGCTTTGCTTTGTTAAAAGTAATAGGTGTGCTACATTTCTTCATTTAACAACCTGCTAGATTAATAGTGGCTTTAAAACAATTAAATATGGTTATGTGGTTTAATATTCCCAGTTTTAATGCACCATGAAGGAGAAATGAGAGGCATTGTCTTTTATAGGGTACTTGGGCTTCACGTACAGACTGCTTCTGGCAGTCTTTGTCTGACACCTTGGTACTGGGAAATTTTTACGCTGCTATCTCAGCCAAAAAGGCTTTGGGACCTTTGGGATGCTCGACTGGAGCTGTCACAGGGGGCAGCTGGAGGAGGTGGGTTTCTGCATTGAGCAGCAACGTTTTAGAACATAAAAACTGGTTCTTGTAAATTCTCCTTGTCATTATGGCTGGAAACCTGAGAAGGTTCACATGTTCTGGTGTGTCACAGAGCAGGATCTGGGTCTCCAGTCACCCTGTCTCACAGGGGATTCCATCCTCGAGTTATATTTCCATCCAGGCAGGCTCCATGTAGGAGAACCTGGGGCATGAGGTATCAGTCATTCAGGGTAGTCAGGTTTTGACATCAATGCCATATTGCGGCAGAAAAAACAGAATTAATGCCTTCCAAACTGGCTCCTATTAAGAAAGGTTATCAAATGCATATGTGAATCAGAAACGCAATAAATTGTAATGATTCCTAAATATCAGGAAATGTCACTGCAAAACTGAGCATTAAAACGTGTGTGGACAGGATCAGTGAAGACTGGGATTTGTCTGGATGATAGCTATTATTCCTAGATGTTGTAGTTAAGTTGCATTTTAAATATTCCTGCTAGATGCTGTAGTTGAGTTTACAAGGGACTTGTCTCAAAAAATGAGTATTTGAAGCTTGGATTAAATAGCATTGCAAGAACTCCTGATCAGTAACTTCCCGTGGTTCCACAGAGGCAATATTCTTTAAATTTTCTCAGTTTGAATTCTTGCTCCAATTAAGCCTGACTTTGAAATTGTTTTGTTGCAGACAGCTCTGCTGCGAGAGGATGTGGGACCTCATGGAGACAATGTTCCAGATCAGGTAATGCCATGTTTTACTCCCCTGAGTGTTATCCCTGCCAAATCCTGCTGCAGCCTTCCCGCTCTGAACCCTGGCCCTGTGCAAAGCCTTCCAGACAGAGTTCAGTGCCTCTTTGCTTCAGGCCCCAGTCTAAGTTCATAAATATTAGTGGCTGTCAGTCTTGTGCATCAGCCAAAGTTGCACAGATGCAGAAAGCCCGTCTTAGGGATTTTAGAATTGCAAATGCCTCACAGATTTTTAACAGCTCTATATATGTATACACATATGTAAATACATATATGCATATGTATGTGTAGCAGACTAGAAATACACACACAAGAAATCTATGATTTCTCTGATAACAGTGTGCCAAACTGGGCTGTTGGAGATGAGAAATGTCTTTAACTGAACTTTCAAACACTGCCATGATTTATGTGTGTTACAGGAGTGGCACTTGGTGTAGTTTCTTATTAGAAGTAATGAGACATCTAATTTTAATGCCTTATTTTTGCTTTCTTAGAATTCTGTCAAGCCTTTGATAGACAACAAAACAGATTATCTACCCGAGCTCCCAGCTCTGTCTGTTGTGTGTCTTGGCTTCTGTGACATTTAGAAACTTTTTAAGCCAGTTTGGCAACATTTAATAACTTCAGAGGTAACAGACTTAACACTATATTGCAAGAATGTTTTTAAGAGCACAGAAACAGCTTTACTAGAGGCCAGGACTTTGGATTCGGTGCCTGTGGAAGGTGTCCATGCCCATGACAGAGAGTTGGTTCCAGATGAGATTGAAGGTCTCTTCCAACCCAAACCAGTCTGTGATTCTGTGATGCCCTAAAGTGCCCCTGTAATTAGCCTGAAAGAAACACCTGAGACTGTGCCCGGTTGATAGTTTCAGCACAGAAGGCAGGTGGTTTGCACACAGCACTCAGGTGTGTCACGTTACAGAAAAGTGCACAGGAACAAGGTTGTGTTCAGGGTTGGAATGATATGCAGGAAGTATGGTTCAAGGTCACCTAGTGAACATCCACGAGGGAAGTAAAACGGGGAATAGCTGTGCAGTAAGTGAAATACCTTCTAATGTAGAATTACGGAGCTGGCGCTTTACAGTACCTCAGCCTTTCCCATTCTGGGCTTCTACAGAAGTGGCTCTGTGCAGCTGCTGGTGCTGAATGTGACAGGCTGCTTCATGTTTTATGTGCAGAAATAACTCTACACTTGTAATAACAGATGCATTCCCACCCTCTCAGAAAAAAATCCTTTTATTTTTTTGCTTTGTGAGGGGATGTCATGCAGTTCGAGACTTGTGTCCTCTGAAACAGCAGGGCTGCTTTGGTTGGAATATTCAAGGTATCTCCTGAAAATCAAGACTGAAGCTCTGCTCCTCTTTAATATTGCTGTGATACAATTTGGATTTAATAGAACCAGTATTTTCTTTTTCATGTTGATATGATGATTTCTGGCAGAAAGGTCAACTTAAAACTTGTAGTTAGACAGTCACATGTATTGTGAGAACATTTAGCAGCAGCAGAACATGTGTTTGTGCTACATGAGGCCAACAGAAACTGGTTTTGGTTGATTGTGATATTTCACAGGAGTGGTAATGCACAAGGTACAACAAAATGGTTTTAAATTGGATTTTAAATTGGGATCCAGATGCTTATAACACTGGCTAATTCTGATCCTGGAAAAATTCAGTTGAACACTGCTGGAGTTGGAGGACATTGGAATGGTTGATCTCTGCCTCCTGGAAAGTTGTTTCCCCCTTGGGGATGCCCCAGTGGGGTCTGCTACCTATTGGTAATGCACAGCTTCAGCTGCGTAACATCTCCTGGGGAAATAAAGGTGTGCAGAGTGTGCTTGTGCAGATTTCTGGCTGTGGAAGGTGCTGTGCAAGTGGATTCTGGGTTCTGCTCAGGCAGGGCACCATTTCCTTTTGTGTTGTGTGCCGAGCTCCCAGCTGGTGGGGAGAGAAATGGCTTTGTGCTCAGACTCCAGTCTAGTTGGGACCCTTGGGAACTGCTGAGATGGGACATGGAGTGATGGTTGTAAACTAAACGAGAGAAGGAGAAGGAGAGAAGTAGCATCAGTTTAGGCATCAGGGAAGAAGTTTTTTTACCATGAGGCTGGTGAGGCCCTGGCACAGGTTGCCCAAGGAAGCTGTGGCTGCCCCATCCCTGGAAGTGCTCAAGGCCAGGTTGGATGGGGCTTCAGGCAACCCAGTCCAGTGGCCCCCATGGCAGGGGGTTGGAATGAGATGACTTTTAAGGTCCCTTCCAACATAAACCATTCTGGGATTTTAAGACTGTAGCTGTTGGAGTCTGCCTTGCGTTAATGGAATTATGGAAGCTTGAGGATGTGGTCCCGGCCTGGGGAGCTGCTCCGGGAGTCCCTACCAGAGTGTGATGCAGTGATGGTGGGTGGGTGGGATTGATGGATGGACGGACGGACAGGAAAGTTGTTTCTCAGTGGATTTCAGGCGCGCAGCAAGGGCGGGGAGCGCCGAGGATGCAGCGGGAGCGGAGCGATAGGATCTGTGCCTCGGTGTGTCGGCGGCGGAGCCGGGCGGGTTCCCCGGCGGTTCCCCGGCGGGCCGGGCCGTGCCTGACNGCCCGCGCTGCGCCCGGCCGGCAGGTGAGTGCGGGAGGGAGGGACAGGGAGGGAGGGCAGCGCGGGGACCCCTGCCCTCCCCTTCCCTCCGCGCTGCCCCGGGGGCTCCTCCCGTGTCCCCCGCTGCCCCGGGGTCTGCGCGCGGTACCGGCCCGGGGCGAGGAGGGGCTGAGATGGACGGGCGGCACTCCGCCCTCTGCTGTGCTGCAGACCGCTGCATCCGAGCAGCCTGGGACCGGACACGGCATCCCCGGCCCTGGTTGGATCCTTCAGCCGCAACCCCTGGGTCTCTTCCCTCTGGATTCTATGCCCCTGGATCCCCTAACCCTGGCAAGAGCAAGTACCAAGCCGGCAGTGAGCTGACCGTGGCATGGGATTGCTGCCACCGTCCGTGTGGTCACTGTGGTCCAGTTGGCTTTCCCATTCTTTAGCCTAGATACAAAGAGCTGTCAGCTCACTGCTTCCTCTCTGCCCCAGCACCCGTGCTTCTTGGAGCTCATTGCTTTCCTGCTGTTAAATCCCTGCTTTGGCCACCGAACTTACTTTTTGGCACAGTGTCACAACGTATAGAACGGGTCATTCAGAATCAGGATTGCTTAGCAGCTCCATTCGTGTTAAACTTGCTACGGACTCCGTTAGTATATTGGTGGGAACAGCTGTTTATTCAGTTAAGGAAGAACTGCCATCCCTGGAAACCAAATACAGAAACATATAAAATAGTGCAGCACAAACCAAGTGATCTTTCAGCTTTCTGCAATCCCCCATTGCATAGTAATTACACTAACAACTTTGTGCATGTGTTTCTTCTGCAGGCTGGTAAAGAACAGCAGACCCAAATAGGTAAGTCTTTTTAGCTATTATTCCTTCTATCAAAACAGAAATAAAAGAAGTTAGTTCAAAGACTATAGTTATTTCTGGAGAAACGATCTGTATGCAGGCAAGCATTCCCTGTGCACCCCCCACCACTGCCACCCAGAAGCGTTGTAGTTGCAGTGACGTGGCATGGCTTGAATTTGCATGCCCTCTTGTGCTGTGGTTTTGCATCTTTATGTGTCTGTGCTTCCCTTCTGAAATACAAACCAGTCAAAGTTATAAAATCTGTAGCTGGTCACTGTTGCCTTCCTGGGTAAGAAGGTGCTGTGCAGCGAGTTCCGGGTCAGTGGCACATGAGGGAGCTGAAGGGAAATGTGCTTTCGTGTGCCCATGGGGTGCTTCTTACTGAGGCTTCAGCCTCTCAGACTTTTCCCAAAGACAGGAAGCTTCCTTTAACCGGGCCACAATTTAAATTTCAGGAGATGTGTGTTGATTTAGAGTAACTGGTAATTGGGTGCTCCATAAGATGGAAGAGGTACTGGAGGGATGTGGAAGCTGGCATTCCCAGGGCATTAGTGGCAGGGAATGCCATTCCATGTGCTCCTTCCCTTACCCAATGTGAAATGGGTTTTTTACCATCCCAGTACTGAGTGCGTGTCCCTGCACACGAGTGCTCTCTGGAGCTCTTCTGCAGTGGGAATGGACCCCAGGCAGTTCTGTTTCCAGCTGCTGTTGGACCTCCATCCCTGAGGTTTTGGTTCAGCTTTTGTTCAGAAAAGAATTTCAGGCATTTCTCTGAATTTTGGAGCTCTTGTCTCAACTTCAGTTCTGGCACTGTGAGCTTCTGGGCTTAGGTTGGTTTCCACCGTGATCAGTGACTAATGGGAACAGAGGCAGTGAGGTACATTTAAAGCTAATTGGCAAACAGAGGGTTTTTCCAGAGGTATGCTGATCCTGTCTTTTTTTTCTAGTCCTTTCCATGAAAGATGGATTGTATTTGAATTTCAGAAACCATAACCTATATAGGAATGTGTCTTTTAAATTACACAGTATATCAGGCAAAATTCCTGAATGTGGAAAGCAACTTTTTGTGCTTTAACATCTTCCTTTCTTCCACAGCCCTGGCACTGCTGTAGTTAGGAACATTTGGGGCTGCATTTGATCCTATAAATTCTGATTCAAAAAGTACAGAACCATAGAATCCTAAAATAGTTTGGGTTGGAAGGGACCCGTACGATCATCTCATTCCAAACTCCCCGCCATGGGCAATGATACCTTTGACTGTCCCAGATTGCTCCAAGCCCCTTCCCACCCGGCCCCACCACTTCAAGCTATGGCTTACTCAGTTGAGAGCTGTAATGACTTGGAGGTGACACCTGCACTGGAATTGCTTGCAAATGCACTGTCCTACATCTGCGTTCCCACAGTGTCACTTTGCATTGGTGGTGTTTTCAATTGGCCCAGGGCTGGCTGCTGTCAGCACTTGATCTTTTCTTGTAACCTGAAAAGTCACCTAGGGAAATGAAAGCACCTAGGGGTTTATTTTTGTTAAGTATCATCACAGGCTGCAGTACAGGGATAGCAAGTTAGCACACTTAATTACGTGCATTCATGCACAATGTGCTGCAGTGCCTGGGAGCTGTCGGGAGAAAGTTGTTCTGTGTCACTCAGCCTGAAGGTGCTGATGCTGCACTGCACTTTCACCTCCCACGCAGCAGAACTCGGTCCCTGCTCAGTGCCACTTCTGGAAGAAACCCGTGACACAACTGTGCTGGGCCCCACCACCTGCAGGAAGCACCTGCAAAACATCTGGAGCTGTGCAGAGGCTGCAAAAAACACCACACCGACCATCTCTTAAGCTGTCTGTATCCCTGGGGCAGATGGCAGTGAAGTAAAAGAATGAGGACACCAGAGAGGTGTCCCACATCAGCCTCTCTCCTTGCAATCCCTTGCTTTCATTCATCCAGCTTACAATATCCAGATCCCACACAGCCTCATCCCTTTTCAAGTGCAGAGCTGAGTGGGAATTCTCAAGGAATCTGTCCCCTTTTCTTGTCTTCTCTTTCTTTCTGGGCATTCCTGCCATCTAAAGACAGCCAAACAGAGAGCAAACAGTAGTTCTGGTGTGACCCAGGTTGTTGAGATGGACCAAAACTGCTTTGTTGTTTTTGGAAGTCACTAGCCAACAATGAAGCAGAAAAGGGTGATGACAAAACCCCTGCTGGGCTTGTCCAGTTGTCTCCACAACTTCTTCTCTTATTAAGCATCACCTCGCTAGGTGACCAGAGCAGCTCTGTGCCTGTCCCACTGTGCTTATCTGCACAATGGGACAGAAGAGGGATTTCCCAGAATATGGCACAGTCTCTTTATGGAAATGCTGTTCTCTTCATCCCTGTAGAAGCAGGTAACTGGTTTTTCTCCAGTGCTTCCACTGCCGAGCTGGATGTCTGCCATCCAGCAGTTTGGTTGTGTCACAGCTTATGAATTCCAGGCAGAAAATTCCACGGTGATGCTCTGGAGATCTCTTCTTGGATCCAGTCCTTTTGCTGAGCTACCTGAGCTTCCTCACCCTCGAGCCACATCCAAACACATAATCCAGTGAGGAAACTCTGGAAGATTGCTGGTCATTCCATTGTGTCCTTATGGAGTGGCCTGGGACTCAGCAACAGAGCCCTGTGCAGGGGCTGCGTGGGTGGGATGTTAACAGGAGTCCCCCACATTTCTTTCCTTGGGTAGTTTGGTTTAGACATAGAAAAATAATTTTAACTTTGAGAAGTTCTTCCTTTTCCACTGATGCCACTGATTTCCACATAGATTGTCCTTTGAAATCTTCTCAAGTGGATGTTGAGGCATTTGGCATTCTGTGGACAACCAACCACCTGAACAATTTTTGGTCACTGTATTTCGCAGAATCTTATGCATAAAAAATACTGTTTCTCCAAACCTAGGTGATGAAAAAAGTTTAGGATTTTCGAACCTCCGTTGACCACAGCTGTTGTACAGTGCAGAGACAACTCTTGTGAGCCAGTGGTGTTAATTCTGCAGTTTCACGAGTTTTTGAGGGGAAAGAAAGCCTGGACAGCTCTCTTCAGAGGCATTCTCTAGCTAATAATGTTTTGGCACACAGCGAAAGAATGTGATCTTCCTTCTTAAGTGCTTCCTTTCAACCTAAACATTGTGCAACTGGAGCAGCATTTTAAGGCCAGATTAAAAAAAAATGAAGAAAATTTACAGTTAAGTGCTTTTCCTCTTGCTCTGATCAGCACGGTCAGCTTTGAATTAGCAGAGCAGATTGACTCTGAAATTTTAGCTTAGGAAAGGGAGCACCTACAGCTGAGATAGCATTTCCTCAGAGCGTGCAGTTTGTGGAAAAAGGGTAATGTAAGTCAGCGGAGGAGTTCAGATGTCTTTGGGATTCAGTCATGTCCCATTTAATTTTAATTGCCTTTGAACAAAAGGCATTTCCTCTTCTAGCTCAGCATTTAGCTCTGGAAAGGGCTTTTGCTGACTCAAAACCTTGACAGTTCTTATTTTCCACCCTTTGTTCCTACCTTCTTAGGGCTAGCTGGCTGCTCTTATTAGCAGAATAGCCGGGTTTTTTCCCCCAGCCTGTGGAAATGTGGGAATTCTGCTGCAAGATGTGCAGAGCAGTTTCTCAGTCGTGCGGTGAGCACAGAATTTGATCACCAGACTGTGGTCTCTGGCACTGAATGTCCTGCTTTAAAGAAAAAAGAAAACAAGCCACTAGGAATCTCAGCAAGGTAGAAGACGGAATGTCAGCCTGGGAATGAAATCCTGGTGTTGAAGCACCGGGAATGTGAGGATCTGTGTTTTTACTTTGACCCAGTTAGCATGTACAACCCAGCAGCTCTGTCTCCTGGGCATGGGCTGGTGTCTAATTAATAAAAATTACTTTAGAGTTTTAATTTGGTCCGTTCTCTAAGGAGACAGATAACAATCCTGGCTCAGAATTCCCAGTGTTTAAAATGGGAATTATCCTAAGGATAATGGCCTAATTAGGATGCCAGTTTTAGAACCTGATCTTGTGGGCGTACAGCAAAATAGGTGGAGTTGGCTGCTGCTGAAACCCACCCTGTGGCTGCTGGATGTAGGATGTGGGGTTCCAATGGGCTTGGAAATTACTTTTCACATTTCTAGGATGCGGTATTTGTCTAGTAAGACATTAATAGTGCAAGAATTTACATTTATGCATGCTACCTAGTTACCATACATTGTTTTTCTGTCAGATTCCTCAGTAACTGTCTGAAAGAATATTGAAAACAGTTCCATGAAGCCGTTAGTAACATTTTGCTACTGAATTACTTGTTGAATGTGTGAGACTCTTAAAACCAGCAGCCCTTGCTACCAGGAGAAAGGAACTGGCTACTGAGCTTTTTCTCTATTAATTCTCGAATCAAGTGTGATCCACACTGCGAGCAGGTGAAATTTAGCTCACTTAATTAAGTATATTTACTTGAGGAATTTTCAGTGGCACTTGATGCTAACATCAGAGCTATCTGATACTGAAGCTTTTCAAATGAAATTGTCAGTAATATCACTCTGATACGTCTTTCACCAACTCTCCCAGGAAGAAGGGAGCAGGGAATAACTAATTTAGTGCAAGATTGCTTTTTAACTGTCATGTAGTCAAATACACAGGCTTAGACTTGGGCCTTGGACCCATTCAGAGCAGCAGTGTGGCTCACAGCTTGACCTGTCCCTTCCCTTTACAGCCTGAGAATCAGACACTGAATATCCTGATTGCTGCCAGATGACAGAGGTCTCACTGAAAAGATAAACTCATGTTAATGGATTTGTTTTTCAGTGGTGTGAAATTACTTGAAGACACGTTGCCTTAGCTGAGGGTTGTGCCATTGAGCTTCTCCAGGATTACCAGTAGTGTGGCTTAGCTGGGTTTATGGATTCTCTCAGCTGCATTAAAGTGCAAGATTTAGGGTCAAATTTGTGCAGATCTTTGTTGGTTTTTTTAATAATTAGATTCTCTCATTGTTTTTGATCTCTGTTGCTCAGAGGAAAGGCAGCTGCAAGTTGATGGGTAAGGGAATTTGTAGTGGGAAAAGTTACTGCCTTTACCAGTGCTGATGTGGATTAATTTATCAGCAGCATATGATCCACTGGATTTTTTTTCCCTATTTCTATTTCCTGAGAAATTTGTATGCAATTTGTGCTTATAACCAAGCTTGGCACTTCATTTTCAAAAGCTTGGTGGAAGTCCTGACACGGGAGCAAGTTCTGTGTCAGGTGAACAGCAGAGCTGTGTGGCATTTACTACAGGAGAATTCAGAAGGGTCTGTGCCTCTCCTGGGCCTGTTAGGCAAGCCTGAAACACGCAGGAAACTCCCCAGATAAATGTCAGTGAATATTTCAGGCTTTTCTCTGTAAGTTTTAGGAAAATCATTTTTATAATGACAGTTGATAGGAGGAAATTCTTCCATGTGAGGATGGTGAGGCCCTGGCACAGGTTGTCCAGAGAAGCTGCAGCTGCCCCATCCCCGGAAGTGTTCAAGGCCAGGTTGGCCAAGGCTTGTAGCAATCTGGGATAGTGGAGGGTGGTGTCTCTCACCATGGCAGGGGGTTTGAACTGCATGGTCTTGAAGGTCCCTTCCAGCCCAGACCATTTTGTGATTCCATGATAAAAGGGGAGCAGTGCCTTGCGTTTCCCCAGGTCAGCAGCTCAAACAGGAATCCTAAATTGGGATTTTTGGAAGGGGAGTTGTGAGGCAGAGGGGCCCTTCAGTCTTTGGGCTCATTCCACGCTCTTGTTGTTATTTTAATTTGCTTTTCGTGTGCGTTTCTCGGCAGACTTCCGAAAAAGCAGGCCGAGGCCGTATGGGTTAGTGATTCCCATCAGCACCGATGCGGACGGGAGCTACGTGTCCAACATCCTCTCGGCGAGTCACCAGCGGCGATGGCCGCGGGAGGCGTCCCCGAGCCCCAGGCAGCTGTACTTTAACGTCACCGCCTTCGGGAGGGACTTCCACCTCCGACTGAGGCCCAACACTCGTTTGGTGGCTCCCGAGGCCGTGGTGGAGTGGTACGAAGACTCTGGGGAGGCTGGGAGCCATGGTGGGAACGCGACTGGGACCGGAAGTGCTGCGGAGCGATTGTGGAAGAGAGAGCCCTTGTGGACCAACTGCGCCTACGTGGGGGACATCACGGACATCCCCGGAGCGGCCGTGGCCATCAGCAACTGTGATGGGCTGGTAAGGCTGGTTTCGTGGTGTTTGTGTCTCGTGTCGCGCTCTGTGCACGGCTTTTGTTGCTTTTGACCCCGTGCTCCTGATGATGGCGTTTATGGAACTTTATTTCTTAAGTCCCTCAGAAGGTATTAATGCCCTACTTCTTTACTTTGGGATAATTTCTCTGAGGTTGATAAGCAAAGTTCTTAATGTCTCGGGTGTGAGAGAAAGAAGTCAAACCTACAAGGTTTGGGTTTCCTTTTTTATTTGTGTGAGGTGTTACAAACAGGAAAATTAATAATGAAGACATTTTCAGACTGTTAACTGAATTTATAATTTGGTGTCCAAATCATCCCTCTTTGCTTCTCAGGCACCAAAATGATGGACTGCCC
Organism: Bombycilla garrulus; assembly: GCA_013400315.1. NCBI lineage: Eukaryota > Metazoa > Chordata > Aves > Passeriformes > Bombycillidae > Bombycilla > Bombycilla garrulus. The sequence goes on along the minus strand of VXBU01000225.1, from coordinate 49,734 downwards.
TGTTATCCATGAATAGCAGCATTTAGTTTTAAAGGGTTAATTTATAAAGTGAGCATGCTTTTTGTTCTCTCAGGTGCATTTTTGTTTCATCAGGAGGTGTCATATGAGAATTGAGTGGTTCACCTCTCTAACGGGTTTGTTTTCAATCTGTCTGCGAACACGCAGGTTTCCCTGTGGCTGAGCAGATGCCCAAATCCCAGAAAGAAAGGCTGGGCATCTCTGGAGCCCACACACGATTCCTTGATTCACTCAGGCAGCAGTGAAAGCCAACAATACCCACCCACCCTGTGCTCCCTAAGGCACAGGAGCACTGCTGGAACGCGCCTGCCACATCCAGGGAGATCAGTGTCGTGGTTACCCTCCTGCTATTTGGGACAGGAATCATATGAAAAAGTCTGCAGCAAGCATCCTTTCTTGGAAGTGTGTTTCCCACTTCCCATAGCTGCCACGTGGTCAGGATTTGATTCCATTTTGAGATAAGTCTGGCTAGGAGAGCTCCCACCTCAGCAGCGGCAGCGGTCGCTGTGGGAGTAATTGCAGAAATGGCTCAAAATCCCCAAAACTCCTTGAATTCCCTTGCTTAGAGAAAGGAAACAGTGGTAGTGGTTGCATCAGAGGTGATAACTAATGTCAGTTTGGTGCGTTTTGTGGGTGTTTTTTGGAGAATCTATTGCCAGTGTACTGTGTTTACAAAGGCCAAGCAGGTCCCTCCTGGCTAGATGTAGCTTCCAATAGAATCGTTCTGTTGGACGAGACCCTGGGACTGGCAGCTGGATTTTGGCAGTAAGCCTGAGTGAAGTTGTTGTGTTGAGACAGCACATGAAGACAAGAAATTGGATTAAATGGAATTAGATTAAGGAGTGTAGCTCCATCGCAGATTGCCATGTGGCCAGCAAGCTGCTTGAGCTGTGTTTGCAGGTAAATGAAGCCAGACGGGGGACTTTGGGAGGGGGAGTGGCTTCACAGCGACAGAGGACACGGCTGGATGGGATATTGGGAAGAAATTCTGCGCTGAGGATGGTGAGGTGCTGGCACAGGTTGCCCAGAGAAGCTGTGGCTGCCCCATCCTTGGAAATGTTCAAGGCCAGGTTAGATGGGGCTTGGAATGGAATGTGTCCCTCTTTTCCCATAACATCCCATGAGCTTTCCGTGGTTTTGGGGACTGGAGAAGGAGCACGTGGGCTTTTTCATTGAGGAGTAGTGGGTAAAGGCTCCTGGGTCACTCTTGTCTCCCTGTTCATCTCAACCTTTGCTGTTTTAACATCTCTTGGAGCTCTGATCATGTGAATGTGAAAGAAATAAGTAATCCTGAAGATTTATTTTATGGTTTATTTCCTCCCAGCATCTCCCAGGGTAGCAAAAGGAACCTGCAGTTACTGTCTCTGGCCTCTCTGTTGCTGTACTATGTGTCTCTCAGGGCTTGGAAAAAATTGTATCCTCAGTGTATCCTAAAGAAGTGAAGAGTGAGGTAACATGGCTTAACAGAAACTGGAACAAGAGTGAGAAATTCTAGGGGCATGTGTGTGCTGGGAAGATTTATTTTTTACTTCAAAGAAATTTAGACGCTGTGCGGAGTAGCCAGCTAGGTTCTGAAATCTTGGAGAGAAAGTGGAGGGAATAACTGGGGTAGCAGTTTGCACAATGTATAACTTTTAGAAGAGGTTTGATATCATAAGTAAGAGAAAAAGAACATTGAGTGCTAAGTTTTGATTGCTTGATAGTAAATATGTAGAATAATTGGCATTTGCACTAGTAAAGTTAGATTTTGCCCACAGTCTCTTCCTGAATCTCAGTTTACATTTAAACCCCCAAATACTTGAACACCTCTGTTTTGAAATAGTTTCCATATCTACTTTTGCAGTGGAAGTTGTCTGTCTGCCATCAGTTCTGCACATTCATATTTTCACATCTGTTTAATCTCCCTTGGAAATGACCCTGTTTATTTAAAAAAACCCACATGCATGTGCCTGCACTTGTTGTGGCAGAAGAACCTTTCATTAGTCACGGAGGACCTGCCTCGTGTTCTTCACTGTGTGTCAGAACGCTGGTGCTTCCACAGGTTTCTGCTGCGTATTTCTGCTGTTGTTTGGTCAAAATAGCAGTATTTATTGTCAGAATCCTTCAGGAGTGGAAGGTGCCAGCCTCAAGAAAACACTACAAATGGTACAGGTTGAAAATAGAGAGAAGGCAGCAAGCCTGACGTTTAGAAATAGTGGCTTAAAATACTTTCTACCTGTTATTGTAGAGAAAATCCTCTCCGTTTCTCGGTTAGCAAACTCTGCGCAGGTGTTGGTGTGTGATGCCTTTAGCTTGTCCTTCCACTCTGAGCTGTGTTCCTGTAGATGTGTGTCTGTGTTTCAGTGGGATCTGGTTGATGCTCACATCCCTGCAACGCCAAGTGGCAGTGCCGGTTTCTGTTTCTCCCTGAGCATTAACCTTGCTTGTTTCAAGTGGAAGGGCTGGGCCCAGTGCAATGAACCTTTACTCTTTGACTTCAGATTCCAAGTGAAATGTGACTTCTTTTTTGTTTGTTGGAAGTGATTTGGAGTATTTTTGCTTATTGAAATTCCACAGCCTTCAAGCCCAGGGCAGCATACGGTTGTTTGAAGTACAGCTGTTTGCAAGTGGAAGATGCTCAGGAATCTGCCTGCCTTGTAGTGTTCAGCTGCCAAACCAGGGAAATCCTGGAAGACAGACCAACCATCAGGAATAAAAAAAATATCAAAAGCACTTATATCTGTCATTTGTGACAGGTTATTCCTCACTTGCATACTGCCATCCCTTTTTCCAAGGATATGGAGACGTGAAGCAACATGTCTGTGCATGTTCACAGCTACTTTCCTTTGGCAAATCTTTTGGAAATACAGGCTGGAGTATCTCAGACTCAAGATGATTGCACAAGCTTTAAACTTGGTTCAGGAAAAGCTTTAAAAATCTGTAGAAGCTGGGGCAAATGGCATCCAAGGAGTTTCAGAGCATTTTGATTTGTTTCAAATCCTCTTTTATTACCATTGTTTCATCAGGTTGGAACTATTAAGGCTTATTCCTGTGTTCCTGTGTTGGTTCTAATGTTCTATTTCAGCATGATTTCCCCCAAGCTGGCAACACAGAGTTCCTAAAGAGAGAAACATCTTTCTAGGAGCCGATTGTGTTTTATCCCAGTGTATCGGAATAGCATTTTGGAGACAAATGCTTGAATTGCTGCAGAGCATCTGGTTGTAGGAACTCAGAACCATGGGAAAAACTTGCTGAGTTTGGGATTGGGACTGGGAGTGCCCCTCAGGCCTGCAGGTTTCTCCCGGTCCGAGCTGGGAGCCGTGCCCAAGGGGATGTGTGGTCAGGCAGGACTCTGTGGGAGGGCGAAGCACGAGCAGAGCAGAACAAACGCCGGGGAGATGGCGCGGCTCTGGCTGCGTGCCGCTCTGCGCAGGTGGCACCCGTGCCTTAGGCTGATTTAGCGTCCCATATTGCTGCTCCCCTGGCCTACTGCGCTCTTCCCGCAGTAATTCCCTCCTTGCCGTGAACTCCCGTGACCTGCTGTGCCTGCCCTCACCGCTGGCGTTTGCTGTACTTGGCAGCACCGTGAGCTGGGTGTGATGGGTTGCAGCTGGCCTCCATCCCCGTCACCTCTCCGCTGTGCAGCATTTCCCACGCGCTAACGCAGGCTCCTCAGCCGTGGTAATCCGTAGTGAAGAGAATTTCTCAAAGTTTGGCATCTCCAGAAACTTGGGAAGATGCATTGCCTTGTTCAGGACTTGGGGCTTCTTGAGAAAAATACATAGGGGAGGAGCACTGAGTGAGAAGGGAGGCGGTGGGGTTGGAAGTCGAGTGTCAATGTAGTGTAAAATGATAAAATCTAGAAATTCTTTCATGTCTGGCTTGCTTGTCCCTGAAATTATCATTCAAAGCAAATGAGTACTTCACCCTTACTTCATGGAAAACAGTCAAAGTTTATGCAGATGGTTGCTCAAGCTCCATTTATTTATTCTTGTTTGTTTTTATGAATTCTTCTAACAGGGCCAGATTTGGTCTCATGATAGGGTTGCCTCATTTCCAGGCCCTTGTGTGTCCTCCTCTCTCCTGCCTACCTTCAAACACAGACTTTGGGCCTTAGAAATTATGCTTTGGCCCCTTAAGGTGAGCCTTTAGACCTCAGAAGGGATGTTTGGAATGTATTTGTACTCTAAAAATGAGGTTTTTAATCCTAGAGTCAAACTTTTGAACTCCAGGAATGAGGCTCTGTGACCCAAAAAAGAATTTATTCGGTCTAAAAGTGATTTAGACCCTGTGTATGAGGGGTTGGACACTCCAGATGTGTCTTGGACCCTAAAATCTGTGGGATGAGGGTTTAGACACTTGGACCCTAAGGATTGATCGGATCATAAGAATGGAGCTCTGGACATGGAAAATGAGGCTCTGGGCACTATAAATGCAGCTTTGAGCTATATCTGTTCAAAAAGGTGGAGAGAGTTTAGCTCCTTTTGGCTCATAGGAAGTGTTTGTAGGCACTTGATGGTAACTGAAATTAAAGCTGTACTATTTGTCTCTATCCTCTGTTGAGGAGCAGGTGGCTGCAGGTTATCAGATAATTGAAAGCAAGGATGAAAGGAAAATCCATCCCATGTGTTCTGACCATTCTGCAGAATTCCTCACCCTCTGAGCTGAGGAGAGATGCAGTGAGTTCAGGCAGGCATCCGAGTGACCTTCTAGAAAAGGAGGACTTCCCTATGGGGCCTCTCTGGAAAAAACAGCAGGAATGGCCCAGAACACCTGAGCTGTGAGCTTGAAAAGTCCCCCAGGCTGGGCAAAATGTGCATGTGGTACGTAGCTAGGAGTGGAAATGTGGTGCTCAGAAGACTGAGGTTGCTATTAGTATCTTTTTTCATGTCTTTAGATTGGAGACAATATTTGAAGGTAAATTAAGAAACTTGACAGTCTAGTGTGAGTGAGGTGAGGTGAGGTGAGGAGCGCATCCTCTAGGAAGGAATTTAGGAACAGGCAGCTGGAGAGAGTCTGCCTGGAGACTTTTCATCAGAAGTCTCTGCTTTGATTGCCACAACTTCAGACTTTTATTTATGGTTTGTTTCGGATGTTGAAAAATCATTCTGTACTGCAAAGCACAGGTTTACACTTAATCCCTCCCTTTTAAGCAATATATTTAGGGGCTGAAACTGCTGTTACAGATCAGTGTGTGGTTAAAAATGGTCTGGAACAAAAGGGCTGCTGGTTGCGTGCTGCTCTGGGTATGTCTTTCGTAGCTGTTATTTAATCACACCTTGTAGTCCTGGTGATGCATTTTCACAAGACATTGCTTTTAGGGCACTTGAGCGAAGAATTTCCTTTCTGGATTTTTCCTCTTTGTTTCCAAAACAGCAGATGCTTCTTAAATTTTTTGATTCCTGAAGGTTCACAGCTTACAGTTTATAAAATAACTTAAGCTTATTAAAATTACTAAGTACGGTCCTTTTTTATAGTTTTAGTAATAAATCCCAGACTGTGTAACTTGTGCGGACTCTTGATAACACCCACTGAGTGCATGAATTGGGCTCTCATTCCTCATTCATGTCCTGCCTCCACGTGCCACCTGTGGGAAAGTGTGTGTCCCAGGAAAAGAGGGTAAACAGATACTGAAATAGTCAGTGTGGTCAAAATCCAATCCTTGTGGCCTCTCTCAAAGTTCTCATTGATGGTGGAGTTGGTGCTGAATTTGTAACTGCATTTGGGGTGGCGGTACAGAAGCCATATTCAGCAATGGCTTTTTTGATGTTCGTGTTCATTCAGTGTTGTTCGTCCTTGGATCTGGAATTTAGCCTGCAAGGCACACGGTCTGATGTTTGCAAAGGGGCAGCAAGCAGGACTGGAGAGAAGATACTGTGCCAGGTCATTGAGAAAAAGAGTTTCCCTCCTCTTTCCTGTTCTTAGTTTTCTCACAGGGTGACACTGCAACTCTAAACATTACACTCCCATCCAGGCTTTGAGAGAGTCACGGAGAGAAGACAATTGGTTCCGTCTCTGGCCCCTGTGTTTCATCAGGAGCTTCTTGAAATGATGGATAAAGTGCAGCACTATTGTTCCCATTAAAACAATCTTTGCTTTCACTTCTGTTTTAAATAGATACTTAGTTTTCATCAAGTGCTTCTGCTACTTGGCTGAGAACTTTAATAAATTGCAACCATGCAACGCTAAATCAACCTCCCTGTCTCATAAAAATCCTTTTGTCATTTGACTTTCTTTGTTTATACATGAGCAAAGGTATAAAACTACTACTTCTTTTTCTTTGAGAGATTTTACCATGGTTTGGTTTTTTTGGTTTTTTTTTTTTCATTTGTGCAAAGATGTAGAACCAATTTAATATGATGAGTTTGATGGAAATATTATTAACTTTGGTGCTTCCTAGCTTTTGATCTGCAGAGTATTTCCATTCAGAGGAAGCTGCATCAGTTTTCTGTCCTCCTTTGACTTCTCTCTGAGGGGATGGCTTTTGCTCACACGTAGTTTGGACTGAGTTTTCTGTTACCTTGGGAGAGTGGTGATGCTGCAGAATCATTCTTAACTATTGTCTACAGGCAGCAGATAAATCAGTATTTCTTTTGTGTGCCACAGTAGAAATGGTGCTGCTGACATCTAGATCATGAGATCTTTGTATTTTGGCATTATTTTATCCGCTTTATACTTTTGGAATATTCAGCACTTGAAGGTCTCATTTCCCCTTCTCTGAAGGCTATCAGATGTCCTCACTTTCTGTTTTGCTTTCCACATTTTAGAGGAATCTATGACTGGTGTCATCCCATGACTTCTGGATCTGAGGAAAAAACACTTTTGCTGCAGAAGTGGCAACCTTTGCTGTCCCCTGTACCATTTCTCAATGAAATAGTTCCTAGCAAAGTCCCGCTGTAATTGACACAAAAACAGAACCTGTGCTCAGTAAATATTTCTACAGAGATTCTCTGGGACCAGGGAGGTGCTTGACTGCTCTGAGCATGTTCCATGCATTCTTTTCACTCTTGAATTACTGATATTTTAAACCCACTGTTCCTTCTGTAAGGACAAAGCATTTGGCCTGCCAGCTCTATGCGGCAGTTTGCTGTTAAAATGAATCCCAGTGGGTTTTCCAAGAAAAAAAAATAGAGGCATATTTTTCCACATAAAATCAAAGTTTGTTTTTTCTCAGTGCTTTCGTATAACTCTTAAGGGCTTCCTTTGAGTTTTCTTAGATTTTCTGAAAGGAGGAGAAAGAAAACCCAGCGTTTGCATCAAAACCGAGCATGAGAAATTTCAACAAAAAGGAATTTTCTTATAGAGGAGACTGACTGTTTATAGAGGACACTGAAAAACTTCATTCCAGTCCAGTGCAGTTACCCAGTAAACGCTGGCATTTTCTTTTTTTCTGTGCAAATTCAACAGGATCTTGGTTAATTTGATGGTTCTTCCACATGCCTTTTGCTCCTCAAAGTGGTATCAGTATGTTGAGAGACTTCAATTCTTCTGGACAGATGATTTCCAGTATTTTAGTAGAAGCTTTTCTGAGAGCCTGCTAAGTAATGCCCATGGTCTGGAAGAGGATATTAAACATTCCTACATTTTCATCCTGTTTCTGAATCTTCTGAACAAATAAGACTGCTCTTGGTAGCTACAGAAGATTTTTGTTTTGATTTAAAAACCTGGTGTTAATGATTGGTCACAAACTAGTGCTGGGTTAATAATTCAGGTGGCTGTGAGACTCGAGCGCTGTGTTCTGTTTGAATCTTTCATATGATTTAAAAATGGGTTTAATGTTACTAAATAAGTGCGATCTCACTTTTGGCATGCACTTACTAAGAAAAATCTCAGCTCTCTGTGCTGCCTGTGTTCAACACCCTTCAAAGCTGGAGCCTGTAATGATACAGGAGCTCTTGCTTTAATTCTGAGATACAAGGCTGGGATAAAACATGGGCTAGAACATGGATTTTATATCACACCGCTCTTCCAGAGAGGGAAAATGAGCTGTGGAATTTCTGCTTGCTCCTCTGGGAATCACTCCAGGGGTGCTGGAGCTGGAGGGTTAGTAAATGGGGATGTTTTACCCCAAAATCGTGGTGTTTTCCCAAAGCCCAGACATTTCCTTGGAGAGTGGAGGCCCATCCATGGAGGAGGAGGAATTCCATCTGCAAACCTCCTCTGTAGGCACCCGGCAACTGGATCGGTAACATCTGTTTCTCCAAAATGTGCACACTGCTGCAATATTACTTTTTTCCAGCATTCCTCTAACGTGTAGTATTTTTTTATGCGCCAAGTATGTCGAAGGCATAAATACTTTAACATGCAGAAGATGTGAAAGGAGGGAAGCATGTCCGTTTGGATGCCTTTCTCCTTCCGTGCCAGAGGGACCTGTCAGAGTGTGTGAGCACGGTGGGACCTGGGACGAGGGCCTGGAGGGACAGGACAAGGGGGATTGCCTTCAACCGATGGAGGGCAGGTTAGACGGGATATTGGGAAGGAATTCTTCCCTCTGAGAATGGTGGCGCTTTGGCATAAACTGAAGAGTGGCATCATGGGCAAACTCAACAACTTGAGAAGCTTCTAGAGGATTTTTGGAAAGAAACCCAGAGAATCAGTTGATTGTTGCCAAAATACGGAACCCACGTGGCATGGGAAATAATATCCACCCAAGGAACTGAAATATAACCCTGGAGCTACACAAACTTAGAATGAGTGTCCACCCACTGTGGCTCAGTTTTTGGGGGAGGCTGGCAGAGGGAAATGTGCTGCAGGCAAAGCATACTTCTTTGCTTTTATTTTTCTTCCAATAAATCAACCAGTGTTCGGTGCAACTCCAAAAGCTTTTTGCCTTTGAATTGGAAAGTGGAGCATCAGGTAGGTGTGACGCAGGTTTTGCACAGTCACCGAACTGAACCCACCTTAAGCCAACAGAGAGGGTGAAAGGTAGCAGTGTTTTGGGGCTGAATCGGGGTTTTCAGACGAGGCAGCACCTCTTTTATAAAAGCATGTTTCTATCGAATCCTTAAGAAGTTTAGACTGGAGGGCTGTCTCCAGAACCTGCCCCCTCCCCATTGCAGGTCCCAGGTGTTTGTCTTGGCAGGAGGCAGTGTCTGCTCGGCCGGGGCTGGGATATTAAATTGAGGGAACACAGAGCTCTTGATGCTTTTCAATAGGGCTTCTATTTAGGTAGGGGCAGGATAGAGCTGTCAGCCACCTGTGATTGTCCAACAGGGAAAAAAGGAGGGATAAGGAGTGGGAGGAGAGCCCTGGAACCGTTTTCCAATTCCATCAATAGAATGGTGAGAAGAAGGCATTTTCGGCGAGGCAGAGCCTTGTGTTGGTTTGACTGCTGAGTCTTTTGCTGCAGTCCAGGCATTGGTGGATGGAGAGATCAAGGATGATACTGGCTGAAACAGTGTGGGATGGCACAGGGAACCTCCTGAGCTTCCCATATGTGGAGAGCCTCGTAGGAGATTTCACTGCAAGCTGAATGATCAATGTGTGGCCCAAAGTGAGAATTAATACAGGTATCCTGATTCTTGCACTTGGGGTAGTTCTAATTTTCCATATATATTCCAGATACGTATTTCTGCATTTAATTTTTAAGGTGTGAGGGGTGGTTGATTCATTTCATTTCCATAGAATGGAAATTTAGTTTCAGTGGCCTTAAGCTGAAGGACAGAAGGTTTGGATTAGGCTTTAGGAAGAAGTTTTTTTCCTGTGGGAGAGGTGAGGCCCCTGGCACAGGCTGTGCGGAGAAGCTGTGCCTGCCCCATCCCTGGAAGTGTTTGGGGTCGGATTGGGTGAGGCTTGGAGCAACCTGGTCCAGTGGAAGGTGTCCCTGCCCACAGCAGAGGATAGAACGAGTTGGTCTTTAAAGTCCCTGCTAATCCAAACCAGTCCACAATTCCATGATTTGGGAAACAAGGGGAGTCCATTTTGGATGCTCATCGGAAACCCCGGTGGAAGCTGAAACCAGACCATGGCAGAGTCCTTTATTGGATAGACCAAACCTCTGCTGGCCTTGGCTTCTCTTGGTCAAATAAAGGCTTCTTCTGCCCCACCACATGTTCGGAAGAATGGAAGAGGGAAGGGAAAACATTTGCAGCAATGTCCAGGCTTTGAAATTCTTGATGTACAGATCCTGTCTGTTTTCCTGTCTTGGTGCAGGTGTTGGACTTGATCTTGCTCTTTGAGGCAAGCAGGTTCGTCCTCCTGAGCATAGTTTCTCCCATAAAACAGGACACAGGTAGTTCTCTCCTTTCCCACCAAATCCTTCAGTGTCCTTGCATTGGAAAGTAACTGCCTGGCTCTTTCACACAAGCTGCTTCACGCTGGTACGAGCTGTGATCTTCTCATGCTTCCCTTCTAGGCAGAGTCCAGCAGCACAGTGCAGCTTTATGCCTCCATATTTGCACCTGTGTGTGACTGAGGTGTCACGAGCTGGAAGCACCTTCTGGAGGGGAGGGGGATTTTGACATCCTTAGATCCCTCTGTTCATTCCTGATCTTTTTCTTGCTTGTTTCTTACTAAGGATGGCCAGTTCATGTAGCCTCCTGCTGCCGAGCAAGCTCCAAGCTGCTTATTAATCTGCTTTCACTTATTGACAGCCTGCTCTGTTTGGAGATGAACGTGGAGGCCTGAACATGATGTTAAGTTGCAATTTTTTAAGCTTATGTCTCCCCAGTTTCAACTCTTCCCAGAGAGGACCCAGCACGCGGTGTTTCCAAATTAGTGTGTGTGACAGAGGGATGTGCAGATCCTGAGACAGATAAAGGATGTCTGTAATGCAAATGAAGATTCTCATGTAGAGAGATGCAGGGAAACTCTGTGCATCTTAAATTCCCGTGCTGTGTTGCTGATTTGCTTAAAGCAGCTTTACAGATCTGTTCTCTCACTGTTCAGAGCCAGTTTAGGAGAAACTAGAGCTGCTAATTAACGCCTCGGTTTCCCAGAGCATCACATCAGTGTTTGAGAAACTATTTCTTTGTAGTTCAAAGGCACTAAGGACAGGTTAAAAACATAACTTATAGCACTATCTTCTTTCTGAGAGATTCTGCGTCTCACAAAAACACAAGGTGTTTGCAACACAGATACCAGCAGAGTTTGGGATGCAGACTGGGAGCAAAGGGTGAGAGCATCCTCTGACCTCATGGTGTTGACCATGGGATGGTGAGATGGGTTGAACAACCCAAAGCCTTTCCTACTCTCTGGTGATCAGTTTTAGAAGCACTTGATAATGGCCATCAGTGTGACTGCTGAACAAACTTCCTGACATTTTGAGGGTGGCCTTTCCAAGGCTCACCTGGGAATTAACTGCCTCACCCATACTGCAAACCGCTGGAAAACGGTGCATTTGACTTCCTAAAATACTTTTGGAAATCCCACCCATAATGTTTAATACTGAAGGTAAATGTGGGCATTAATGGACACTTCACAGCTCTCCGTTGTGCTCCCTGAATGAAGGGCTCTTTCCTCTTTCCCTACAAACACCCCATGCATATTTATAGGGAATCATGTTCCCCCTTAAATGCTGTTGATTTTGGCTCAGGAAGTGATTCCTTAGTTTAACCTGCCCTTGTAGGTTATTTTCTCAAGGCTTTATATTGTTTCTTATTCCCTTATGCTTGTCTGCATTTGGACATTTAAAAACAAAAAAAAAAAAAGTATTTTCCAGATTTTTCTTCTTCCATGGATTGTCCAGTAAGGAATATAAGGTTTGGTGTCCTCTGGGAAGCCCTCCTAGGTGGGCTGCCTGGGCCAGACTGGGTTTGGCCTTGCTCCCACTTACCTTTTATTATGAACTCCAGCAGCACTTGCTCTTTCATCTCTCTAACTCCATAGAATTCCCTCTGTTCACTCTGCACCATTTCTTCTGGATTGAGGAGGACGGGAAGAACTGCAGGAATGAAAGGAATTAATGCTCAGAAGTCATTTAGACAGATACAGATACTGGGGAGCAAGGCAGATGCAGATGGGTGCTGATGGGACCTTGAGCAGGTTTTTTCTGGATTCTTCCCTGGGAGAAGTGAGTCTGTAGGAAAGCCAAGGAGTTAATCCACATCCCTGAGCCTCGGGGCTGACATGGTGCTGGGAACAGGAGGGTTTATTCCAGCCACTATGCCCCAAAAGCTGCTTTAGGCTTTTGGTGGTCCTGTTGTCTTCCCTTTTTCACAAAATCCCGAGGACAGCTCTGGAGAAATCCGCAGTAGCACAGATTCCAATCTGCCTCCTTCAGTGGATGGAAATTTTGAATGTCATTAATTTAGAAGAAAAAAGTAGTAAAATTAATAGCATTCCAAGATTGGAGACTGCTTGCCTGGATTGCTCCATCAATGTGCTTTTGTGGAAAAAAAAAATAAATTTCCACTACATACTTTTTTCTTGAAAATGCACCACAGCCTTTTCTCCAAGAGAGCCTTGAAAAATACGTGCTCCGAGCACCTCCCTGGACATCTCTCCCGCTGGGGGGAAGGAGGCACTGGGTTGGCACTGCAGCTTACAGGAGGATTCACTTGAAAATGCATAACCTGCTTCTGCCTCTTCGTCTCCGTTCATTTGGAAACTTCAAGCTCTTTTTATTGGTGAAATTTCATGGATGGGATGGGAGGGGGGAAAGAAATGTATGTGTTACTGTAGTATTCCAAGCATTTTGTGTTTCATCCCTCTTAGTATTTGCTTTTAGAGCCTCAGGCTGGGTCCGTAGGCTCTAAAATGACATATGGACGTTTTCTCTCTTCTTTACCAGGCTGGAATGATAAGAACTGATGAGGATGAATACTTCATTGAGCCTTTGGAAAGAGGAAAGCAGATGGAAGAGGAGAAGGGAAGAATCCACATGGTGTACAGGCGGTCAGCGGTAGCGCAGCATCCCTCCGACACGCTCCCCGATGTCCACACAGAAGGTACAGTGCACTGTGGGGGGTGCTTGCTCATCTCTTCCAGGTCACTCCAGCCTATGGAATCTTTAAACAGGAGTTGTACAGCCTCTTTCAAAAGTTTGGGTCCTGTTTCTTTCTGAGTAACAGCAAAAATTGTGCCAGTTTGTTGTTTTCCTCCTTCCACTTGTTGCAGTGAAAGCGGTCTGAAGGCAGTGGTGTTGATCGGATATATTTTGCCACATCCAAAAGTTCCCCTCTGCCTTGAAGATAATGTGGTTGGTCCATCTGATAATAATTACCATGTCTGAGAATAATTATCATCATGTAGTTCAATCCATTTGCTTTTGTGTCTCTTTAATATTACACAAATTCTTATAAGCCAAGGCATTGCATATTGAAGGTTGAGGGTTTTGAGGCTCTGGGCTCAGGATGAAAGAGCAGCTCTGCACCCGTCAGTGGTCTGCTTTTATTTCAGTATCTTTCAGCTTCTCACGTTCCTGTGTTTACGTTGTGTTCACATATTGTTGAATCTGGAAAGGGTTTGGGAAATAAAAGAAGAAGTATTTATAATTCACAGAACTAGAGGTATTTGGCTTTTGGGGCCCCAACAAAGCCGTTCCAGTTTAGCTTGTGCATCTAGGGGGGTTTAGCCTGGGGAAGAGGAGGTTCAGGGAGACCTTCTCTGAAAGGAGGTTGAAACTCCCTGAGTGGAGGTTGTAGCCAGGTGAGGTTCAGTCTCTTCTCCCAGGTAAAAAGTGACAGGTCAAGAGGACATGGCCTCAAGTTGTACCAGGGCAAGTTTAGATTGGCTGTTAGGAAAAAATTCTTCACAGAAAGTCCAGGCCAGGTTTAGGTTGGCTATTAGGAAAAATTTCTTCATGGAAAGGCTTGTCAAGCCCTAACACAGGCTGCTCAGGGCTGTGGAGGAGTCACCATCCCAGGAGGGATTTAAAAGTCACGTAGATGTGGCACTTGGGGACATGGGTTAGAGGTAACCTTGGCAGTGCTGGGGGAATAGCTGATGAACTCGATTTTGGAGGGCTTTTCCAACCTGAAGGCTCCATGGCCAAGGTTAAATCAAGGTGACCAAGGTTAAAGCAAGGTGCCCAAGCCTGTGGAGCCTGAGGAAATGTGTGTGGTGGTTGGGTTGTCTGTCAGCTGCAGCTCTTGAGTAGTCTGTGTATGAGCTGCACATCGATGCCGTGAAAATGTTCCTCTTTCTTCTCTGTCCTTGCTCCCCCACCACCGTGCTTGGGCTCGAGGCAGCGATGCAGAGTACGGTCTGCTCACGCTTTGGGAGTTCAGCCAGCACACACAAGAATACAGATTTTCAGTAACAGATGACAGATGACTCAACAAAACAGCCCTTAAGATAACAAAGTACTTAAAATTGTTGTTGTCAATGAAGTCGTTGCAAAACTGGAAGCAGCGTGACATCCTTTCTCGGCAGCGACACAGGACACGCTGTGTCATGTTTTCCCTGCAAAAAGTCAGTTTTCTAAGAGGAAAGCTTCCAGCTCTAGCTGTGTGGAGGGAGCTTGCAGTCTGACAGGACATCTGGTATTCCTGCAAGATTTTACAGCATTTGAGGATTGGTTGGACATTGCTCACATAGTTGGACAGAGCGAGCGTAGGAGTTGTAAGTCAAAAAGCTGCCACCCTGACAGCAAGATTTGAGCAATGGTCATGGTGCTGTGTAGCACTGATTGGCTCATATCCAGCGTTCTCATGGAAGTCAGCACCCATATCCGCTTCTCGTGCCCTGTTTCCTTTTGGCTGTCTGTTCGATGAAGCTTCACTGAGCTGTCTTAAGTGGGAACCAGAAATCTGGGTTTCTGGGGAAGATATTGGGATGCCTCAAGCTGCTGCATAGCGTGGGTTCAGCCTTCCCACCCTGAGGCAGCATCCTGTGCTGATTTCTGTCTGTGCTATCCATGGCTCTGGACAGGACTCAGGACTCTTTAGGGAATGAGAGTGGCAGTTTGCATGTGTTGCTTTCATAATTTGCTTTGTGTAGAGACTGGTTTCTTTAGAAGCCTTACATGAGACACTCAAGAAATCAGGTTGGAAATCCTGCCCCATTCCTGTGGGGAATTTTCCTTTGTGTGTGCGCACATCCAGTTTAGGCCCCTTGAAAGATTCCTTCAGTAATTATTGCCTTTTTATACCTCTGTCTTCTCAGTCAGTTTATATTTGCATATAAATGGACCTGAATATTTGGGATTTGTTTTGATACCAGGGAATCATAGATAGTTTTATGCTTAGAAAATGCCTCTGCTCTCACTCAGTGGTATCAGGGAAATGTGGATAATTTTCCATATTTTGACAGGCTGTTGGCAGGATTAACTATTTGTATGTCATGGATAATCTGTCTGCTGATTCAGAGGATCTTGTTTGACTGTATTCCTTGGAATCTGATCTTTCTTCTGCTAGGTTGAGGCAGTGCAGGGAAGCAGTAGGTCCTGACCACCAAATGTTAAAATAATTTTGGTAACCCAAAATCCTACTTGCTCCTCGTGATGTCCATCAGACAGGGTGTTTGCCAGTTTGCTCAGGTTAGTTCCCTTGGACAAAGGAAGCTCTTCCTCTTCTGTGGAGTGGAAGGCAAGGCCTCCCGTGGGAAATCCCAGCTATTGAAAAAACACTTAAATGCAGTTGTATGTGACACTGGACATTTGTTTTTAAGCATCTGGGATGAGCATCTGGTTAGGTCTGGTCTGGGAATCATATCACAGAGCAGGACAGTGTCTGAAGGTCTCTATGGGTGTAAATACACATGACAGTCTCCTGACAGCTTTTCCATGTCAGATTGCCCTGGGATGACATTTGTAAGCTCGACTTCCCCAGCCGTTTAAGTCTTGATCCTAAAGACACTGAACATCTGTGCTTCTCATTTGGATTGAGTACTACAGGTAGTCAGTGTTCATGTTTGTTACTCCCAAGTAACGTCTCCTAAATCAAAAAATACTTATCCTCAAGGGCAAAAAGAAACAAAGGTAGTGTCTCCATGTTGGGGGTGAAGGCTCTGAGGGACAGAGAGCGAATGAGCTGTGCAGGAAGAGCTAAATAAAGTAAAACAGTCTATGAGGCTGTCATGTTAAAACATGGTTTAAATAAATCCTTATGATTTTCTCACGAAAATAGCTTTTTACTCAGGAATGGAAGGAAATGCTCTTGGGACAAGCCTGCGTTTGGGAGGTTTTGAAAGTATAACAATGATATTACTCTGTCTGGGTGAGATGAAAAGAAGCTGCTCCTTGTTAATAAGCTGAGAAACATCACTGAAATGTGTCATCATTAACCTTATTCCTTGAAAGCGCTCGAGATGCAACAGAAACAGGCAAAGAACCTATAGAACCTGTAGACTTGACAGTCAAGTTTGCACCTAGGAGGCTTTCCGTGCAAGTTCTGCTGAATTTGGCTCAGCATTGTGGTAAAATACAACCCAAGCTATGTTTCAGAAACATAAAAGCCTGATCCAAGTCCGATGGGGTCGGTGGAAACACTCAAACTGACATCAGTGGAATGATGAGGCAGGGTTTGGATCTGCTCAAGCTGATAACTGAGTATTCAATTTATCTTTCTTCCTGTTTGCTCATTTGTCATTTTTTTCTGTGCACTTTTGTATGGTACAATGATGATAACCAGCCCTGAGCTTAGTGGTTACACAGCGTGGTAGTGTAGTTGGGGCTTTCTTATTTCATCTTCCTCTTCACACCATAGTATTTTTTAAATGACAACCTATTCACCCGGCAAGCACTTGAGATGAAAGTATTTTTGTAATTACTTCCTAACAGTGGGAAACAAGGAGTAGGAGCCTTTATCTCCCAGCTTCCTTTCAGAATTTTCATTTTCCCTGAAGAACCAAAGTGCTTGTGTGTCTGATGGGGTTGCCATGGCACTGGCGTCGAGTGTCTTTGTCCCAGGTGGGAAACATGTAGGAGGAAGAAATGATTTGGGAATTGCTCCTGGTTGCCTGGGAATGAAACCCTGGAACAGAAGGTAGAAGAATGGGAAGACTATTGCCTGCTTGGGAGACCTCCCTCTGCACTTCCCCAGGCACATTAGTGGTTCTCAGGGACACTGTTGTGCCGGAGGGCGTCTGAACTCTTTCTCAGCAGAATTTCTCATGACCTGTGTTCTGGTGGAGGATATTTTTGATGCTGCACGGCCCACCACGCAAGTTTGTGCATCAGAACAATGGGGAAGATGGAAATTATTTCTGTGTAGACTCATTACAGCATGTTGTGTAACATCCTCCGTTCAGTATGGACGTTCTTGTACAATCACAGAATTCCAGCGTGGTCTGGGTTGGAAGGGACCTTAAGGATCATCTTGCTGCACCCCCTGCCATGGACAGGGACACCTTCCACTATCCCAGCTTGCGTCAAGGCCCATCCAGCCCGGCCTTGGACACTTCCAGAGATGGGGCAGCTTCTTTGGGCAGCCTCTGCCAGGGCCTCCTGACCTCACAGGGAAGAATTTCTTCCTAATATCTGGTCAAAAGTCTCTCTCCAGCTCTCCTGTAGCCCCCTAAGAAAGAGCCACCAATAACTTGTATTGAGGGCAATAGCCTGAGTTGTCTAAGGACACCCTGTTCTTTGTCCAGTGCTTCTGGAGCTTTTGCTTTTTATTTAGCCTTCTCTTAACTTGAAACTTAAGTGCATTCTCTGAAGTTCTTCACCTAATATTTAGTTTGTGGAATTGGGTTTTTTCTTTTTTTTTTCAGGTAACAGTTTACTTAAGGAAAAGGTAATCAAATAGAACAGGAAGGGCACAGTGTGGTATAAAAGAAAAGGAGTGTTGGTGATGGATGTATAGGAAGCAAAGGGAAACACAGATTTTACAGTGAGAAAAAGCTTACTCTTTTTTTTTTTTTTAAGAAAGGAAAGCTTGAGCAGGAGCAGATCAGAAGGTGCTGTGAAGTGACTGATGTGCTCTGTCTGTGTCGGGGAGGTTGTGCCTGGTGATGAGAGCAGGAACATCCATCTGCTTTAGTCGTCTTCTATTCTTGGCAATAACAAAGGAAAATGATTTTTAAATAAAACCAAGAATAAAGGCTTCATTCCAACTGCAGGCACCCAGCGCCAGAGTAGTAAAACACACAGAAAAATCTGTATGAAGGGAAAATTGAAAAAATGGAGACAGGTCAGTACATTCAGCTTGCTGCCAGTCCAAGGTTCATACCGTTTTCCAATAAAAACTCCCTGTGCCCCCAAATTGAATAGGAGGAAGAAAAATTTCAGTAAACGGTGGTGCTAACAGACAGAAGAGGATTTTAAATATTGTGTAAGCAGCTGGTCCTATGTGAAGGAGCCTGTTTGGTTTGTAGATGACATTCTCAAAGTAATCTGGGAGAGATGCCAAGGTGAGGATCACCCTTGGGTGGCCCATGCAGGACTGAGGTCCCTGGCTTGGATGTGAAGTGACTCAATTCTGCTGCTGACTTTGATCAGAAAGGTGCACATGAGATGGTTAAAAGTGCTTTTTATGGACCAGGACATCCATACCAGGGTGGCACTCTCTGAGGATATGGGAATGAGAATCAGAAGAGCTGCCTTATCAGGGAGAGTTTATGTGAATTAGAGGTCAGGAACCAGAGGAAATGAATCCTCCCACAGCTTGCGGGGGCTGAGGCTTGTTCATGTGTTTCACATGTGCATCCTACAAATTTAGGACCAAAATGAGAGCACCAGGAGACTCTTTCACTGGGAGCTGAGAGCCTTGTGTAACCAGTCTGTGTTGTACAGCAGACTTTTGATGCAAAAATGAACTAAAACGTAGCAGTTTGTGTCAGACCATATAAGAGTAATTTCCATACCGTTAAGATTCTCGCTGGACTTTCTCCCCCTGAATTTTCTGCAGTTTTAGCATTTTTCCCCACTGTGAGGCACCTGATTTTTAATCAGTTTGATGATCAATAAATTTACAGGAAGATTCTAGAAACAGCTTAAGAATCCAAACTGAGGGCAATTTAATTCATTTATATCTTTGAAAATACCTGGATGAGATGTTGGCATCCGTGGTTTATGACAGAGGAGGAAAACGCATGTGGTGTGTTTTGAATGAGCAACCTGGATGCCATGCTCCTGCTTTTGGTGGGCTCCACGTGGGGTTAGTGTGGAGTAATTCTTGCTGTGCACCACGTATTACACCGAGATATCCCAGAGCTCGCTGCACCCTTCCCTTATCCCTTCAAAACACGGTGTAGATGATAAGTAAACTTCTCTGGTTTGTCGTACGTGGGATGACACAGAGCTGGGCAGCTGGAGCTGACGGGTGGAAGTGACTAACGTGAGAACATCAGCCTCGTACTTCACGCTGCTCCCTGTGGACTGGGTTTCTTCAGATCCATTTCTGGGTTACACAAGTGCGTAAATCTTTCCAAAGCGCAGTAGTAAAACGCTGCACAGTAACAGCGTGACCCAGCTGTTGTTTGCTAAGACAACAGGGTTTTTTTTTTTTCCAGAGTACCTTGCCTAATCATTCTTTGAAGTATTCCAATTACATGGGACAGGATCAGCCAGATAATTAGGGTTCCAGAGGTTATTAAAAGTCACACAGGTCTGAGTCTGCAGTTAGAGTTGGAAAGAAGGGAATTGATGTCTCAGTGAAGCTGACTTCTGGTGCATGGTGACAGGGAGAGGCTGACCTGTGGGAAATCTCTGTTGGATTCCATCAAACACCATGTGGTTTGGGAAGAGAACCCAGGGAGGGATGAGGAGCTCAGCTGGCTTGTACTTCAGGAATAGCCAAGGGAAGTGTTTCATTGGTGTGTCTTCCTTTGCAGCATTATTGGCAGGGCCTATTTCTAAACATTCCCTGGAAAAGTTTGAGGACCTATCTGCAGGAGGCATGCTCTTGTGTCTCCTTTGGCATTTTCCCTCTCCACGCAGGTAACAAGCAGGCTGCTGCCTCCCAGCAGTTGGTGACATGCCTGCAGGGAGTAGCTTTGTCCTTCCCGTTGTTCCTGGCAACAGGCTCTGTCCGTCAGGTGGCTAGAAACAGTAGGATTTTCCTTCTTCTCCCATGTTTCTGCATAGAATGCCTAACAATGGATTTAGATATCTGGAGAAAGCTGGATTCAGACACTTGTATCCCCCATGAGCACGGGAGGGGTTGGTTACGAGGGATTAGCAAGTTATGGAATGACCATCCTGTAGCCACAATGCAAAATCTGGACCGTGGAGTTTGAATAACAATTTCTTTGCCAAATAGTTGTGTTCTTTAATCCTACAGATGTCAAATAATAAATCAACACTGCCTGCTAATTGCAAATTAGAATAAAAACTTCCAAATAGGATTGATCATCTTGTGCAAAATCCTGATAATACCTACAGTCTTTCAGATAATGTATTTTCAACTGCAACAGGGTTAAACACAATGTAAACTGAGCTTTTTTAGTCTCTTCTGGAAACAGTAATAGGTGATGCAAGGCCATCCAAGGAACTTTGTGCTTTCTTAATGGAGAGCTCTGCTCTGCCTTTCCAATTCTCCTTACTAATAGCTCCAGAGAACATAAAGTCACAATTTCCAGGAGGAATAGCAGTTGTGCTTTTTTCTCCTTGACAATAAATCTGTTGGAGGCATTAAAATAAGAGGTAGTAGTAACTCTGTTAATTATTTACAGAAGTCAATAATCAGATCAGTGGGAGAGTCAGTGATGGGTCTGTGGCTGCCCTTGAACATCAAAGGAGCCTCTGGGCCTGAAGGGTTTGGATGTGTGTCCCATCAAAGTTAATGCTGTAGTAGGATGCCAGTTTAGTATATATATATATATACCCTGTTCCCTCCTGTCCAGGCTCTTCTCACCGTGGTTCCGAGTGCTGCAGAGCAGTGGAGTGAGATTTGAGAAGGTCCATGCAAGCACAGAGTGAAAGTTTGTGGGCCTGGGGATTTCTGCAATCCGCAGCATGGAGCAGCTTCACGCTGCCAGGGGCAGGGTTAGATGGGACATTGGGGAGAAACTCTCCCCTGTGGGTGAGGCCCTGGCACAGGGGTGAAACCCTGGCACAGGTCATCCAGAGAAACTGTGGCTGCCCCTGGATCCCTGGAGTGTCCGAGGCCAGGCTGGATGGGGCTTGGAGCAACTGGGATAGGGGAAGGTGTCTGTAACCCAGGAGCAGAGGACTCTGTGGGGAGAGAAGCTGCCCAGGATGTTTCTTAGAAGCTCTGAACGGAGCTTCACTAGAATCACTGGGGATGATTACAGGCTGCTCTGCCAAACAGTGATTTACTTTTCCTTTAGGTCGTGGACTTGCTAACCAAGTTGGGGAGCCCATTAGGAGCCAGCTACAAATCAATGTCTTTTTCTTCTTTTGTTTCTGGATGGAGAGTTTAATTTGCTTTTGAGTATTTGTGATTTGATGATGAAGATTCTTCTTGGGGTTTTTTTCCCTTGCCTAGGGCAGAAAGGGAGCACAAGGCCAACCCATATGAAACTGCATTCTGATCTTCCATGTTTCCTCACAACATAGAACAAATATCTCAAACTTTATTTAAAAATGATGTTGATGAACATGAAAAAATTCAGCTGGTGCTTCTAGACTGAGAGGAATTCCAAATATATCTCTTGCTTTGATTTGATCTCTGGCAAAACCAGTTTTGAAAACTCCCAAGAGATGCCTCAGAGTGAAAGAGTAACTCATTATACTGTGGCTTATGAAGAAGCTCTTAATTGATATCATCACAGATAATGTAAGTAGTAGCATCATAGATTTTGTTGATTTTCAGCAAAATCCCTGTATTCCATAGATGTATGATAGCAATAAAAATCCAGTTCACAAAATAATTTATTATCTTATTTATTTACTTTTTGTATCCAGAAAGCATGTAATTAATTTTGGGAACCATTGTAAATAGTTTGTCTGGAACAGTCCTTGAAAACGCACTACCACTTCCCTGGGTTCTGCTCAGGTTCTTCCATAGCCAGCTCCACGTTCTTTTTATTCCTGATCACAAGTGACTTTGCAAACAGATGCATGAGAGCCTCTGTTTTGGTATTTTAATGGTATTTTTCAATTTGCTTTTACGGGGTTGATTCTTGATTTATTTCAAGATCCTTTTCTTAATCAGAGTTTTCCCTGCCAAGAATAAGTAACAATATCGTTTCATTACTTCCAGAACTTCAAAGCTTCCAAGTTTCTGATGCTGAAAACATTTACTACTAGAAGTAAAAATCAGTCTTCCTTTAGTAACAGTGCTCTTTAATAGGGAACACAAGAGGAAATAAATCAATTAAAAGTACCTGTTCTTTGAGGGCTCACACATCACTGTGCCATGTTGTGGGGGTTGATCAGACACTTAGTTTAATTGCAGGAAGGCTGATGAAGTTCTGACCTCCTCAGATCTGCTTCGTTTGCTCTTTGTCAAACATGCTCTTATTTTTTTTATGTTTTTTTTTTTTTTTTTGCTGGCGAGACAGAATCATCATTTATATTTATTTTTTTACATCTGAAGTTTGTCAGGCTGCTTGGAAAAATGGGACAATGAAAGCCATCTGCGCATCCCATCCACTTCCATTTGGAAACATCTGCATCGTTATTAGGAATGTCTCACCAGCACTGCAGTGAGCAGATGTGTTCTCTTTCCATCTCCAGGCTCACTTAGAATTTCTGATAGTGAGAGAAATTCGATAGGCACTAAACCCCAAATGCCTGTTTCTTGATCAGGCTCTCTAATACCACTTCTTAAGGAAGTTTGTTCCCGTGTAAAGAAGAAACCTGTGGCATTTGAGGGAGGAAGTGCTGGAGAAAAGCCAGCAATGTCTCCTGCAGGTCATTCCATGTCTTTATCTGTAGGATTTAAAGCTGAGCACTTGTTCTCTTGAGCCTTTGCCATGCAGGTTCACTCACAGCTGTTCATCAGATGTAAGGGTCCATGGAAATCCAGAGTCCTCTGCCTCCAGCTGCCCTGTGTCTGTTCTTAAAGCCTAAAGAAATTAGACTTTAAATTTCTTTAAAGAGAGAGAACTCCCTGCATTGAATTTAACATCCTTTTTCTGAACTTCACGGGTGATGGCACACTGTACAGGTGTTCCAGCTGCCAGTATCTCCATGTAACTCCATATTTTGCAGTCCCTGTACAAGTTTCCAGTGAGAGTGGTGAGGCACTGGCACAGATGGAAGATAGGATTGTGTCTGCAATGCCAGTGAAGCTGAGGCAGAAGCTGGAAAGCCAGGGAGAAACTGGAAAGCTGGACAGTGAGTTCCCTCAGCTACTTTTCTATGGAAAAGCAAAACTGGACAACCAAGAGCATCTGTGAAACCTTTTGGGACATAATAAGCTGCTTTCAGCATCTTCTGTGAGGGCTTATTTGGGATGGCGATCATATTTACAGCTTGAGTGAGATATTCAAAGACGCTGGAGGTTATTACCCCAAACTAGAAGTGGGGAAGTTGATGCCCACAGTTTGGAAGTGGCTGTTCCACAGTGTCAGAGCTTCTATGCAAGTCACACTTCCCAAACCCCAAGCAGATGCCCTGTCTCGCTAGTGACTTGGATGTTATTTGTTTTTCAGGATTTTCAGGTCAGCAGTATAGTGATCTTTGTGCTCAGCTGGGTTTTTGAAGCTGCTTGTTGTCCAAGCCCAAGACCCCCTTTGTGCAGATCAGCCTGGGGTTTTGGGACACCCCCTTCCTCCGTGGATGTGGTATCTGGGTAGAATGGCCTTGTGCATATTTTTGCTGTTATCTTGGACACTCTCATGGTCCATGGACTGTTGGGAAATAGCTTGGGCTTGGAGACATTTGTTGCTCTTGGAATGCTGACTTACAGCGCATTCATGGAAAAAATAGCAGGAGCCCAAGTTCAACAGCATTCAGTGACAGTTTATAGTTGGAGCTTTTCTTTTATATTTATGCCAGTGGAATTTTGAGAAATGGCTGAAATTCCATGTGGCGAGAAAGAGAGGCTTATTATCTGTGACTGATGCTTGGATACACTTCTTTTAATTGGTATTATTTGCTGTTGTGCCATTTCTACTCTTCTGCTACACTGGTTGATTCTCTTGTCTCCTAATTTTGAACGGCCTTTCTCTCCCCTTGGACTGCCACTCTCACATCATTCCCACTGCCATCTCCCTTTGGGAGTTCAGCTGCACTATTGAGCTGGGTTCCAGAGCTGGATAAGCTCTCCTTTGTGTTAGTTAGGGGTTGAATCCCAGATGAATTTTTGGATGACAGGGCTGCAAATCATCCTCGATTGATTTTTGGTACATAGGACTGTCTTTCTTGCGGTGTTTTCTGCAACACAGTGTTTGACCAAGCATTTCTTCTTTGTAATTCTAATTAAATTTACTATTTAGCTTAAGAGGTCCTTTTATGTGTCTAAACTGAACACTTGGACTGTTTTCCCTCCTTTTGCAGAGGAGAACTGTCTCCTTTTTGTCATATTTCTAGTCAGACCCATTGTATATTCAATGGAAAATTCTTCCTAAATCTTCTCCCCTCTCAGGTTCTCCTCCTTTTTATTATTACGCTTTTTTTTCTTTTTTTTTTTTGCTGTCTCTGTTAGCTTTCCACCAGACTGGAGGGCTCATTAAAGCAACACTGTGCAGGAAATAGAGAGAGGTGCAAGAATGGGACCCTGCTCGCCAAAGAAGGAAAGTTGGCAGCTCTCCTGTCACAGGAAAATTCCTTGGATTTGAGGAGCAGCTTCATTGAGAGAGCGCTACTGAAGGGGCATGAAACGCTTGGTGAAGTGTCATTCCACAAGTAAATGGCATTTTGGATTAGTCACGCATTGTGATGAGGTTCTAGCAATAATGTTCCGCTTTATTTTAATTAATTTGTATATAGGAGTTGGAAATTTATGTTTTATCTGAGTCTTCTTGAGCGTCAGGAGGGAGAAGTTAGTTTCTGGATAGAAAGAAGTATTAACTCCCTATGGCAGATGCTTCCAGCAGACCTCACCTCTCATGGCAGACTGCGGGGATGAACCTTGCTGAAAAACTCCTCCTCCTTAGTCACAGCTTTTTCAAGAGAAATAGTCCTTGAAAGAATGGTCTTTCAGGTCAGAACAGGAGAATTTATGGTTATGACTCTGTGCTATTTTGGACGGGATTGGGATGGGGAAAAGGAGAGGGGAATGATCAAAATATCCTGTGTGGAAACAGTGCGAGTTAGATTCATAACACATCTGTGCGAGGTGCAGGCGAGGCTGGCACGCTCATAGGAATTTGGTGAGGTGGAAAGGAAAAAAAAGTGCTTCGTTGTGTAAGAGTCTATATGAAAAAAGGAAAGTAGAAAGGGGGGTGGATCCATAATGAAAAAAATCTATATCAGTTTCTGCCGGTGTTTGGGCTTTGCAGAAAACTTTCCCCCCCCCCAGCAAATGGCCACAGGAAAGTGTAGATGGGACTCTCCTGTTTGCAGACCAGTTCTGTGGTGTGACAGTGAAAATCAACCCTCCTAAGCTGCTCTTTGCTGGGTTTTTCACTAAAAATAGTGTGATGTCAGTGTGCCTAATGTCAGGCTGTGTGGTTTTTGTAAGTGTATCACACTTACGCCATGTAATTTTAGGCAGAGCTGTGGGTAGATGAGGTTCTGCTCCATAAGGAATTTTGAGAATTGAGTGCTAGCTTTTACTTCAGGACTGTTCTCTCCCTGTCAGCCCTTCCAGTTTTAAAATCCTCCCTTCCAGAAAATGCTTGACTGGGAGACAGCAGAGGCTTTGACTGACTTTCTGTGATTTCACAAAATCTGCCTGTGTGACACTGAATACTATTTTTCAGCGAAGAATCAGAATTTGTCAGCCCAGTACAGCTAGTTGGAATATATTTATAATCGCTCACTTCATGCGTTTTTTTATTCCTCAAAAATAATTACTCCATAATCATTGATTCAGCCAGTTCTTGTTTACAAGTTAATTCAAAAATTAAGGATTTCAGCTTGAGATAGGGTTGATGGGTAAATGAAACTCTGCAAAACTTCAGGTTTACATACCTTAACACCTAAATATTGTAATCCAATGTATGTATCCAAATGCAGTCTATGTGTATCCTAAGCCTGTGGAATCCTGGGATGTTTTTGGTGGGAAGGGACCTCTCAGGTATGCAGCCATGGCTCTGCTGCTGCCTGGCAGTCGGCTGCAGCGGTGGAGGAGCCCTGCCTTGGATGTGGCCAGTGTCACTGCAGGTGCACGGGCTCATCAGAGGGCTGGGCTGCAAAACCCAGCTGTTGGACTTTGTCCTCTCGGGAGGCTGGAATCCACTTAGTGCCAACTGAGCAATTAAGGACAATTATGCTTTCAGCTACATTAAGGAGTGACAGGAGAGGAAGACATTGAAAGGAAGTGACCCATTGTCGCACACCCACACACTTTGTGACTCACTATCACTGCAGAGTGTTTGAAGTTCTCTTTGTCTCAGTAATATGGGCTGCATAAATATTTTCCCACATTTTTTTCCAGTTTTACACACTCAGTTGTTCCTTTTATGTGAGTGATTACGGTGAATTCCATTTTCCTGTCTCCTTTAAACACTGATCTCAGCAGAAGCCATGGGATGGCTTCTGACCACGGTGTTCGCATCCCTGATTTCCACCTGTGCCGGTGGCTGTGCGACGGAATAAAACTGTGGGTGTTGAAGAATAATTTTGCCTTCTAAACCTGTAAAAAGGTTCATTCAATTTAGAATGGAACCAGGCCCAGCTATTCTTCCTGTTCTATGTCTTCTGTGAACCTTCTGTGAGAGGTGGAAAGAAGTGGCTTAGGGCCCAAGGAGTTCAGAAATCTCCTTTGATTTCTTTATGTGCAAAACCTCTTGCTTTAGCACTTGGACAGAGCTTCATCTCTTCCATCCTCCATTTCTCATTTGGCCTTTTAGACTTCAGGTGTCAGATGGCTGGACTTGAGACTCTTTATGGTCTTTTGCAACCTTAACAATTCTATGATTCTGTGTTTTATTGTAACAGGTCACATGTTCCCTCCAGCCAGGGACCTCTAGATGGATTATCCAGATTCCAGAGCTCCGTCACACAGACAGGCCAGGGGAGGGCTGCCAAAGATCCCAGTGTTAACTGATCCTTAATTTGTTGTGGTAGTGATCTGCTCTGTCTCTCAGAGGTTTAGGAGGACGTGGAGCAAGTCAGTGAGAAGAGTGTTTGTGCCTCTTTCGTTTACAGGAAAAAACATTTAAAGTACCTTTTTGCTTTTTCCACTGTTGCCACCACAGTGTCCTTCAGCATTCTTGTAGTAGCAGGTTGCTGTGCCCCACCTTGTCCCCACTGGCGTTCTTCCCTTCAATTTTTACAATGTCTTTTCACTGTTGGTCATTGCTCTAATGGAAAAGCTTAGCTGTCTCAGCTGCTCATGGCTCTGCTTTCCAGCTGGACAGCAGTCTGGCTGTCCAGACAAGCCCTTCAGACAAGCTCTTTGGATTCTCCACAGGCAGGAGAAAGCAAATCTGTTCTGGAAAAGGGCAAAGACTCTTTCCTGAGATTTCCCCTTGCATAGATCGTGGTGGGAGAGCTTTCCCCTTTGCATGGATCAGAGTGGCATGCCTCCGAGGCGGGGATTTTACATAATTTGTGGGACTGCTCCAGGGCACACGTTTAGGATATTTAGGTGAAGTGTTAAATTGTACACTGGTGGCTTGTACCTGTCCTTCCTCAGCAGCTCTCGAGCTCCATCCCTCATTCCTAAGGGCTGGACAGGATGGTGTGTCCGTGTGCTGTGTGGGCAAGGCACAGCTCCCTGCTCGGAATAATCCCCTTCTAAGAGAACCGGGCTCTGTCCCGACGTCCCGCTGTTGTGTCTGGACAGTGTAGCAGGCTTTGCTGACTTCCAGAGGCTTAGGGCAGATAAAGTGGTGATCAGAGGGTAATTGCTGTTGACAGTGGGCAGTGGGCTGCTTGCTGATGAGAAGGGCTGTGGCTGGGCCTGCAGAGCATCACCAGCCGGGCTGTGTCCTCTTGCACGGTTCCTGTGGCAGTAAAAGGTCCCACATATTTAGGAGCACGTTCCTTACGCAGCTTTTAAAAATAAGCAGCTGCATGTAAACACAGCTCTCCCTTTATCCCGGAGAAATGAGCAACCCGAGGAGTAGTTAGTGCCCTCATGGTGGAAACTGCCCCCATTTGCTCCAGTCCTTGCCGCTGCAAATTTATTTACTGTTTTTTCCCTGCAAGCTGTGGCTGCCCCATCCCTGGAAGTGTCCAGTGCCAGACTGGATGGGACTTGGAGCAACCTGGGTGAATAGAGGATGTTCCTGCCCATGGCCAGGAGATGGGCTTCAAGCTCCCTTCCAACCCAAACCATTCCCTGGGTCTGTGAAATAGTAAGCGTGGCTCCTGCCATGCTTTCAGCCAGCTGGCAGAAGCTGGGTCAGATGCCAAGGAGTAAGGAGCGAGAGAATTTTAAGGCCTTGCTATAATGACTTAGTTAATGAGCGCTGGAGGGACTGCATCTCTGCCAAAGCAACTTCCTCAAGCATTGGAAGTTCACAGTAGTGTTCTGGTGCTGAAAATACCTGCTTAAGGAGTTTAGACCCTGGAGTTCCTGTGAAGCCTGTTGGGATCTCAGGGAAGCTGCCCAAAAATGCAGACAGCTCAGGTCATCCAGCATTTCTTCTTCCAGTAAGTTCTGGATAATAAGATAAATTATTAATGCAACCTGTGCTTTCAGAATGTAGTGGGTACCCCCTTTCTGGGTTGCTCTGTGCTTTTACAGTGCATTATTCCAGTTATGAATCCTAGGATGCTTTAAGAGTACTCCTTTGTGAAGTAAAAATGATTTTTGGGTTGATGTAATGGTACATGAAGGCCTGAGTGCTTTTAAGGTTGTTAATGCACAGCTCTCTCGTGTTCTTGGACAAGTGTCTGGCTTGGAAAGCCACGGATACGATGCTCTTAAGCTGGAAACTTTGGAAGCAAAGCTGACCACTCTGAGCTGTAAAATCAAGCCTTCCCATACCCATACTGGGTTTGGTTCCAGCATCCAGGTACCCAGGTATGCACCTCAGCAGTGGGCCAGGCTGCACACTGTTGCTGATTTACTTTTTCTCATCTGCAAACCAAATTTCAGAGCCTCTATAGGTGCTTCTTCCATACTTTTGGACATTGAAACAGATGATTTTGCAGAAGGGGACTTATTTTCCTTTCTATTTTTCACCTTTTTTTGGATCTGTGTTTAAAGGACGCCACTGATAGTGAATTGAAGAACTTGGTGTGGTGTAAAGTGACAAAGGGATGGCTTTGCTTGGTTTATTGTGTCCAATATGTAACCCACAGGCTTCTACGTGTCCTCTGTTTGTATGTAAGCACCAGCAGAAGGTATCGCTCAGGTCTCCTAAAATGCCAGACCCAAAGGCTCAATCATCCTTACACGTCAAAAAAAAATTCTGGCCTTTTCCTGACAGAGTGTTCTCCTGGGATTAAAGCAGAAAAATTCTGTTTATTACTGTTAAAGTCTCTGAGCTACATGTATAAATTGCTAAACTGAAGGAAGAGTGACAGCTTGAAATAATGTCTTGGTGAAAGACCTGGAATTGTCAAAATACTGTTTTAAATACATTTTCATACTTCAAAATTCAGGGTCAAAACCAGTCTCCAGCCCTACCCATAATTAAGTTTTTTGAATAATGACATGTAGTAAATATATATTTTTAACCTGTTCTAAAAAAAAATCCACAAACAAAACTAACCACCAAATCACCTGTACTTCCAAAATAAAATTATTATTAAATTCTTGCTATGTATAGAGGGAGACACAAATAATTAAAGAAAAGGGGAATGAGAGGCTTTCTTGCTACTAGGAAAGCAGGAATTCCAGGAGACATGGTTTGTATTTCTAGGATAACTACCTCTTGGCTAAGTTGGCTGTTAGGGCTAAAGCCCAGCTAAAAATAAGGTGCAGAGCAGATGAGCCAGGGCAAGGCCGGGCAAGTCCTGAGGCCGTGTTAAGCCAGCGCGGAGCTGTGATCTGGTATTAGTGCTGGCACCTCCGTGGGCTGTGCAGAGAGCAGCTTCTGGGGCTTCTCCTCTGCTTGTCCAGTGTCCTCCCTCCGCTTTTGGTGATTAGAGGGCAATGTCTTTATTCCAGACAGGCTCACTTTGATCCTGAGCCTCATTCCTCTCCTTCTGATCGTATGTTAGAGCCTCACAGCAGCAGTTCCACCAGCACCATCCCTGCTAAATTTCCACAGAACTAAAAGCACTTTCACTGTGAATCAGGTGACTGTCCAGGGAGTGTGTCGGGCGTGTTCTGCAGCACTGAGAACTCTGGAGCAGGCAGAGGCGTTCCTCTTTGCTGTTTGTTTCTGGTCGTGGGATGGAAAAAGAACAGTTAATAGTTGACCTAAATTCAGGCCTATTTAATTATAGTTTCCTCAAGTTCTGGCTTTGTTCTGTGTGCGTTTGCTGCCAGGTAAGGATAACCTGCAGTCCTAGAAAGCCTCATGCCAGCGAGAGAAGTGATGACAAGAAAATTACAGGGTAAAATTCCAGCCTTTTCTGTTGGAAAAGTTTATCCTGAGTTGGCTCTAAACATGATTCAAATACATAGAGGATTATGCACTTCTACGTGGCTCCCTGAGTGTGCCGCTGGCATGGAGCCCTGGTGTAAATGAGGGCTAAGAGCTTTTTTCACTGGTGGTGCCTCGAAGGGAAGAGCCTTCCCGTGATGTCAGCGCAAGGAATATAGCGCAGGAAATCTTCCATCCTTCCCAGAATCACTCTGCAGCTGGAACTGCTCAGGTACCAGAGAAGCCCATATTTCATGGAAGCAGCCAGCACTGCAGAATGTTTCCTTTGC
This sequence comes from Bombycilla garrulus, assembly GCA_013400315.1. Classification (NCBI taxonomy): domain Eukaryota; kingdom Metazoa; phylum Chordata; class Aves; order Passeriformes; family Bombycillidae; genus Bombycilla; species Bombycilla garrulus. Next base: position 19,123 of record VXBU01000225.1, on the reverse strand, counting down.
TCTTTTAAGTGTAAGAACAAAGTAAGATGGGGTCTGTGTTTGTGGCCAGTGGAGTTCATGCATTTCGTGACTAATCCTGCAGCCCCGGGATTCAGACCTTCCTTTAATCCCTGTTTGTTTGTCATTCTGCCAGTCACTGTCACTCCAAAGGTCCCACTGGGAGAGAACATGAACAGAGGTAATTCTCCAAGCTTAATCATCTCAGGAGGTCTGCATGTGAAAACACAAGAACTTTCTCTCTCTTTTTTTCATTCCCTAGTGTGGTGAAGCTGTTGTGAGAGTGGAGCTGTGTCTGAACCTGGTTGCTGGCATTTTTATTTCCGTTAGGAAACGCTTTAGTGTCTTTGTCCCCTGCTAACACCTCCTCTGACACCAAGACACCATTACGAGAGGTGACACCACTAAACCTTATCTGCCACATCCCAAGACTCACAGGTGCAGCAGCGCCTCCATCCTCATGTGGGGGACAACATCCAGGTGATGGGTGAACTGTTGGACTCGATGGTCAGAAGGGTCTTTTCTAACCTCAGTGACTCTGACTTGCGAGCTGTTCTGAGCTTTTCTGCTTTGGTTTTGGTTAATGCTCAAGAGATTTCTTCCATCTGCCCTGAGGGAAATGCTAAATCCAATCTTCTCTTTTGTGTGACTGCACTGTGTTTCTGCAGCAGCAGAGCTGGCTTGCTCTGTGTTATCAAAAGTTCATAGATAACATTTATTTATTGTGAAATATCCCAGAGAGACACTCTGCAGGGGCTTCTGGAAGCACTTCATGGATACAGCCTTGAACATACAGTGAAACATCAAGTAAAACTGTGTATTTTTATGGCCAGCTGGCTCAGTTGGGGTTGCTGCAGAGACAAACTCTTCCCTCAGCCCTCAAAAACAAACAAGCAGAAGTTCTGGCAGCAGTTGAGCAAACAACAAACTCTCCTGCAGAGACAGTGATAATATTAAGGATCCAAATCGTGGAGACTGAAGGTCCCAGTGTCAGGGCTCCATATGGGAAGGGGGTTTGGGGCAGGGACCTTAAGACAGGACACATTCTTTTCATGCCACAAAACTGTTGGGGTAGCGCTAGAAGGTCATTTGGTGCTTCTGGAGTAAAAGGCAATTTCAGGCAATTCTTCAAGGAAAGATAAGGGAGAATGTGTAACTTGCCAGGATTTTGTTTTTTAAGGACTGAATTAATCAAAGCACAGGGGTTCCAGCACATCCCAGAACCTAATGAGAACATGCTGTCATCACATCTTAGGCCTGATGACCTGAGTGGTTTCTGTTGCTGATCCCTCACAATTTGCCAGTACCAGCAGCGCCACAAAAATGTTGCATGTGCAAAAATCGTGGAAATCAGTGAGAATTATGTTGGAACTGTTTGGAATGCGCATTTGAACGAAAGGATTCTTTTTTCTTCGCTGGTTTTTCAAAAAGCACACTTCAAAATAAAGCTCAGGAGGCAGTGACAGGATGGACTGGCCTAGTTTCCTTACTTTGAAAATAGCAGAATGGAATTTTTTAGTACCTGCAGAACACGTCTGTCCCTGGGGACATTTTGTACGTTAACACACTCTTTGGAAAGGGACTTGGATTGATCTCAATTGGTACCATACTGATTTCTCATTAATTTAATTTTGAATTAGTGATGGTTTGGATCTTCTCTAGATACTTCTTCTAGCTGTATATTCAGAAAAAGGCTAAATTAGGCAATTGAGCAAGTGAACATATGAGAGGAACATGGATGGATGGAGGGATGGATGGATGGATGGATGGATGGATGGATGGAAGGAAGGATGGAAGGTGTATTATGCACACATATTTAAGGAATGTTTCTGTCACTAGCACAGAATTCAGCCCATATATTTTACAATATAAAATAAGATGGTAAAAATCTCCCGTGTGAGTGATGCTGAGGGTTCTGTCTGGGTACACAGAGGTTTGGTTGATAACAGCATTGATGAAATTAGATTTGGGCAGATCACAGCTTTATTGAATAGCAGGGAGAGAGCTGTAGTTCCGTTATTTTACAGTTACACTCTAGGACAAACACATGCTGTAACCCAGAATAACCATTTCTCTTGGTACAAGGGCATGGGCTGATCTGTTCCTACAGGTAAGATTGGGATGTAAGCGATGCAGGTGACTAGCAAATTTAAAAAGGAAGAGGTAACAAACCAGCTAATTCCAGAAGGAGATTAGCATGGATTAGTCTGTCTCGCTCAAATCCCTAAACAGCCAGACTCCTTCTATGTGTTTCTGCACCGTTGCCTCATGTGTTACCCTTCTCCCAAGTAACAAGCGATCAGACAAGAGGAAATGGCCTCAAGATGTGCCAGAAAAGGTTTAGGTAGACATTAGGGACAATTTCTTACAGAAAAGGTTGTCCAGCCCTGACACAGGCTGCCCAGGGCAGTGATGGATTTCCCATCCCTCGAGGGATTTAAAAGCTGTGTGGATGTGGCACTTGGGGACATGGGTTAGTGGTGGCCTTGGCAGTACTGGGGGAACAGTTTGACTCAAGGGACTTAGAGCCCATATGTTCTGTCAAGTGCTTGGCCACGGATGCAGACTGCATCCTCTGAAACAGCAGCTGGCAGTACCTGTAACCTGGGATTGATCCTGATTGTTTGACTCTGAAGTCGCTGAAGTGCTGCATTAAGGAAAACAGACGAGAATAGATGAACCACTCGTGTGATCCGGTATTTTTTGGACTGGGCACAGCAGTTAGGAAGAGGACCCACTGCCTGACTTCCCAGCAAGGTACGGGAAGTTGGCGCCGTGGGCACTGCAGTGTGACAGCGTTCCAGCTGGGTTTCCCTTGGATGCTGTGCTTGGCAGCTTTGCCAGCTGGAGCGGTTTTTGGAATTGGAGTGGGTGTATGGTTTTCCCACTGTTGTGCTGTCCTGGGGCTGGCATACTTGAGAGTGCCTGAAGACACAGGAAGGGCCAGTTTGTGGACTTGCAGCCTTGGCATTCATGAATTCCAGCGCAGAGGAGAAGGGCTGGAAGTTTGCTGTCGTAGGGGAAAGTGCCCTGATACAGTGTGAGTGGAAAGCAGGACTTTTTTCTCCTCTCCATCCCCTGGATGCTGGTTGCTCTAGCTGGCTTTGTAGATCAGAGAGATCCTTGTATGCTTTTGGGAACAGTGGGGGAACAGGGGTGCTCCTGACTGTCACAGGGACTGTAGTATGCAGCTCAATGTGTGCACCGTGAGATGTTCCCCTCTGATATTCATTGCTCGGAGATTGCTGGAGTACTGGTGTAGATTTGGGAAGAGCCAAGAATCCTACAGCTGTGAGGTTTTACCTGTCAAAACTCCCTGGGCATGTTTTGTTTTACTGTCATAAGTGGAAGTGATAGCTTTGGATTTTGTGTGTGGAGTAAGAACCATGATGAATTACAGACCCGTGTGGTTGAATGAATTTTTTATTGGTTTTCTGGTGATTTATCCCAGCCTTACACCACGAGAATAATTTTTTTGTGGTTCCTGAAGTGGTGACTCTGCAGGTGAGGATGCTTTGTGGGAGGATGTTTCTGAAATGGAACTGGAATTCCGTTGGTCATATAATGGAATCACAGAATGGGTTGGGTTGAAAGAGACCTTAAAGATCACCCATTTCCATCCCCCTGCCATGGGCAGGAGCACCTTCCACTAGCCCAGGTTACTCCAAGCCGCGTCCAGCCTGTCCTTGAACGCTTCCAGGGATGGCACAGGGATTATGCCTCCAGTGATGGCAGACTGTCCTTGCAGAGCCCCTCCTCGCTGGCCTTGGAGCACTGAGTTCCCTGCACGGGCACATCGAGCAGCAGCTGAACGAGACCCTGCGGCGCCGCCGCCACGCGGGCGACAACGACCACAACATCGAGGTGCTGCTGGGGGTGGACGACTCTGTCGTCCGTTTCCACGGCAAAGAACACGTCCAAAACTACCTCCTCACCCTCATGAACATCGTGAGTATCTCGCCAAGCGCCGCGGGGCTTGTTTGGGAGCTGCAGTGGCTCTTGGGAGCTCTCCTAGGAGCACCAGGTTTGGGAAAAATAGCAATGGGGTCATCCTGACTGCTGCTGGAGAAGGTTTTCTGGTTTAAAGATGTTCCATTAATTAATCTTTTTCACAGTAGTTTCCTAGGGCACATTCAAGGGTAATTCCAAGAATTTGGAAATCTTTGAAAAATAGAGAGGGAAAAAAGTAAACTAGATCCATTTCTAGTAATTCCAGGCTTCTCCCCACAACACAGTTCTGAAGAAAAACTGATTAAAGTATAAACATCTAGAGGAAAAGGGGTTCTAAACCCTCAGTGGCTCTCTTCTGGTAGTACCAGTAGATCTGTCTTAGAAACTGTGGGATCATAAGGTTTTCCAGGAAAGAAAATAATCTCTCAAAGATTAATATGAGGGACTAATTATTCCCATAATGATTCCTGTTAATAATGATTTTATGGATGTAGGAATGATTCCTATATGTTTTACACTCTTTTTATTCCTGGAATAATTTAAAAATGATTCCTTGGGTTTACAGAGCTTCTGAATTTGAGAACCTAGAATCTGAGAGGAAAAAAATTATTCCTGTATGAAATTTAACCCAACCAATGTGACGTTTTTCAGCACATCACTCAGAGAATCATTTCCTTTTTCCCATATACCCCATGGAACATCAGCATTAAATCTCCATTACACATTATTGCAGAATATTGTCTTGCTGGTTTTACAAACTTATCAGTGAGCAGCAGTGTTGATCCATGTCCCAGACCACTTCCTTGTTTTTTACACGCCCGTGGCTCCATCTGCTGGGAGCTGACACCGTGCTGCCCAGAGCCATCCAGAGAACGGGATAAAACGGGACTTACAGGGGAAATCTTTAAGACTTGGAGCTTAGGGTCAACTCCACGGTCCTTTTCATCTCCAGGGAAGTCACTCCTGTATCTAGAAAACTCCTCTGTTGTCTCTTGGCACAAGGGAAGTGGTGAACATTTATCCTGGCCCAGCCCTTTGTGGGAGCAATGCTGTTGCATTAACTGGGAGAAAATAAGAGAGGAATAAGTGACCTTTGGGATGATTGCTTCACAGGACAGGCAGCCTGAGCTCTGTGCTCATTCTCTGTCCCACTGCCCTGCTGACACTGCCCTCAGCTTCAGGGATTTCAGGTTTAAACCATGGGCTGAAATACTCGTGCCAGGGCCCACAGTCTGGACAACTCCCAGTGACCTTTTTCCCTGAGGGGAAGTTCTGTTTAGCCTGACTGAAAAATAAAACAACCCTCTAACTCCTGCTCAAACCCACCAACCTCTGAACACGGTGTTTATTTCTCACCAATTGCCCATAATATAATATTTATTTTGTTTTTAGGGGAATGAGGAGCTTCATTGAGGATCTGCAGATGTTTCACACACTGGTGCCAGGACGTTTCTTACCTTCCCAGACACAGGGAAGGGCCTCAAGAAGGACAACTTTTGGCTCATCTGCATAAATCTGTTTTTCTAACTTCCCTTCCACAAAGCCTCTTTTTAGTACAGAAGTGACCACAGAATTCTAACTGATCTTGAAAAAGTAGGGCAGCAGTATAAGTTGCTCCTAAAAAAAATACTCTTCAAAACAAGAGGCACTGGAACTGTTCCCGGCCAGGTTGGACAAGGCCTGGTCTAGTGGAAGGTGTTCCTGCCCATGGCAGAGGACTGGAATGAGATGAGCTTTAAGGTGCCTTCCTGCCCAAACCAGGCTGGGATTCTGTGATTTGCAGGGTTTGTACTTGAAGCCTTTTTCCCAATCCCCTTTTCTTTGAGCCCTGATCCATAAAACGTGAGAGGAGGCTTGACATGTGCTTCCCAAAGTTCCGTGTCAAGGGGGTATGAGATGACAGGGAGTGAATCTACTCTTTTCACTGAGTGGAAATGATCCGAGTCTTGAATCCTCTTCTGAAGACTGTAGTGGTACAAACACTTGAAAAAACATCTCTGTGGCCTTGGAAGTTCCCTTGGTATCATCAGTGAGTTGTGATTTGGTTTTTGTTTTTTTTTTTTTCTTTTTAATTTTTGCTCTTTTTTCCCCTCAGGTGAATGAAATTTACCATGACGAGTCCCTGGGTGTTCACATCAACGTGGTGTTGGTCCGAATGATCATGCTGGGATACGCAAAGGTGAGCGAGCCACTTCCCCACCTTCATCTCCTGGGCAGAAAATCCAAGCTTACCTGAGTTTGCTGCCCTTAGGAGCGGCTGGGTGTAACTGTTGCTCTCTCAGTCCATCAGCTTGATCGAAAGGGGGAACCCCTCGCGCAGCCTGGAGAACGTGTGCCGCTGGGCCTATCAGCAGCAGAAATCAGACCCCAGCCACGCCGAGCACCACGACCATGCCATCTTCTTAACCAGGCAAGATTTTGGGCCTGCTGGTATGCAAGGTAATGCAGCTGACCTGGAGCACAGCTCTGGGCCCGGTGTTTCTTGGCTGGCATCTGCCAGAAAAGAGAAAAAAATTAGGAATTGTGTTGTGAGCTCCTCGTCTTGTTCGTTCCACAGGCTGTTTCAAAAGCAAGGAGACCTTGCCATGAGTCCTTGCCATTTATGTCCAACCTTAGATTGAATTTCTTTCTTGAGAGTTGTAAATAAATACTTCTTAACTCTCTTCAAACTCCTGTGCATGCAGGGATCCCTGGGAACCTCAGTGCACGTGGCATTCCACTCCCCTTTATTTAATTGCATCTTTCACCATAGATTTCCGTTTATAGGCATCCCAGCCACTTTGACACTTGCATCCATCCTTTGGACTCAGGGAGCTGATGATAATGGGCAGGAATTCCCAAGTTTGGGATGTGTCAGGATGAGGAGCCAGGCAGGCTGCCCTGGCCTTAGAGCAAAGTTAGCTTTTCCTGAGGAAGTTTACTGGGGGGTCTCATTTAAAATCCATGTGCTGAGCACAAGACTGAGCCCTGATGTCTCTCTGTAGGATATGCTCCTGTGACGGGCATGTGCCACCCGGTCCGGAGCTGCACCCTCAACCACGAGGATGGGTTTTCATCAGCCTTTGTTGTTGCTCATGAGACTGGGCACGTGTAAGTACAACCTTTACCATCAGATCGCACCAAAATGCTGTGCTGCACCTCCTGCTTGCTCCAAGGGTGTTGGATTTAATGGCTCTACGGAAGCTGTCCTGGTTTTATTTCCAGCCTCCTGGGAATGCAGTAGTGATTGAAACAATGGAGAGACAAGTGGGGGAAGAAAGGAAGGGGAGGCAGGGTGATCTTGTTTTCTCTGGGGTGAGGGAAGGTCAGGAAAGGACTTGGAAAGCCCAGGCAGTGGAGACAGGAGCTGGTTTGAGTGTCCTTCACTGCCTTCTCCTGAACTGCCTGTGCTGGTGGGGCAGATTTGGTACCTCCTCCATGGCTGTTTCCTTACAGCTGTTTTTGCAGTCACTCTGAGGGGGGCTCTTTGTTCCAGGCTGGGCATGGAGCACGATGGGCAAGGGAACAGATGTGGGGACGAGACGGCGATGGGCAGTGTCATGGCCCCCTTGGTGCAGGCCGCCTTCCACCGCTACCACTGGTCCCGCTGCAGCGGCCAGGAGCTCAGGAGATACATCCAGTAAGGCCTCCCCCGTGCATACAGTCCCTGATCCCTCTTTTTTCAGACCCTCTTTCCATTCAAATCTCTGTTAGAAAAGCTCTGACCCATGAGTGCTGTATCCTCACACAGGGCTGTTCCATAGCCCATCCAGTGGGGATGAAGAGTCTGTGGAAAGACCCCTCTAACTCCAGCAGGATTTGGAATAGGCCTCAGATTGTCACAGAATCCCAGAATGGTTTGGGTTGGAGGGGACCTTAAAGCTCATCTCATTCCAAACTCCCTGCCATGGACAGGGACACCTCCCACTAGACCAGGTCGCTCTAAGCAAGCCCCACCCAACCCGGCCTTGAACACTTCCAGGGATGGGGCAGGAATTAGGAGTATGCATCTTCTCATGGTAATTTTTTCTGTGTCTCTTTCCGTAGCTCCTATGACTGTCTTCTCGATGACCCTTTTGAGCATGACTGGCCCAAGCTCCCTGAGCTGCCAGGCATCAACTATTCCATGGATGAGCAGTGCCGTTTCGACTTCGGCGTGGGCTACAGGATGTGCACAGCAGTACGTCCGGGCGGAGAGGGGCACACAGCAAAGGGATGTGGCCTGATGGGAGAGCTGCAGTGTCATAATCATTGGAGAGAAGTTCATCAAACATTTAAAGAGATCTGTAAAGAGCAGAGGGGATATTTATGGGGCAAACTCAGTCCTCTGGGTCCTGTGGGATAATGGGAAAATCAGTGGCAACATGGTCCGTGTGGCACAGACTGGTGAGAGCAATCCCAAGAAAGAGAAGGAAAAAGAAAAATCTCATTTTTGTCGCACTTCTGGGTGTCTTCTTTCCTCTTCTCACTAGCCCAGGCTGGGGGATGCAGGGAATAAGCACTGCCCTGAAGATGCTGGGCTCATTGGGGTGTGTGAGATGGAACCTATGGAGTGAGTTGGATCCTTATCCAAAAAGTATAAATAAAATAAAAAATACAAATAAATTATAAATAAAATACAAAAGCATTTACTTACCCAGAAAGTATAAATAATCTCATGTTCTGCTTTTTGTCTTATGGCTGTTGTGTTTTTCAGTTCCGAACCTTTGATCCATGTAAGCAGCTGTGGTGCAGCCATCCCGATAACCCCTACTTCTGCAAGACCAAGAAAGGACCTCCCCTGGATGGCACGGAGTGTGCCCCAGGAAAAGTGAGTCCAGGCTTTGCACTGCGTTTGTCATGGGAAAAAAACCCAACAGTTACGTCCGTTTGGACTGAAGGGCAGAGAGGGAAGCAGGGAGTTGCCTGGTGTTCCTGAGATGAAGTGAGAACGTGGGGAAAGCGGGAGCTGTGCTTTCCCGCTGGGATATTCTGGGAGCTGTACAAGGTTTGCTCTAGCATGTTTTGGGCACAGAGATTCCAGCTGAGGTGCAGCCTATTCTGTGACCTCTTTGTTACGTTTTTCGGGTTCTGTCTCATCTGCAAAGTTTCTGTCAAGTGCCTTTAGGAATCCAGGGCAGGAGATGATGCTGTTACTGTGGGATGGCTGCTCAGAACTCATTGTCCAGACACCCTGTGGCAAATGTTTGTGTAGGCTGAGGATTAGTGCCTGATATTTCCCTTTAATATCCCCATTAGTGGGTGTCCTGCTGCCAATCCATTTTCAATTATAAAATTGTACTCAGATACCTGGGGTTTTTTAGCAAATTCCGTTTATTTTGAAATACAGGAGAGCCACTTGTACGATTTGAGTGTGCTCTAGGCAGCAGCAAAATGTTCCTGTACTGTGCTTATACGTTTGATTAGGGGATTGTGTCTGTTCTCACCTGTTTCCTGCCCCAATTCCCTCAGTGGTGCTACAAGGGTCACTGCATGTGGAAGAACACCAACCAGTTGAAGCAGGATGGACACTGGGGGCCCTGGACCAAGTTTGGCTCCTGCTCACGGACCTGTGGAACTGGGGTTCGCTTCCGCACGCGCCAGTGCAACAACCCAATGTAGGTGTGGCAGCTGCAGCCACCTGGGCGTCCTCACGGGGGTCACTTGAAATGGCACTTGGGTTTTGGGTGGACATTCTGTTCAAGCCCCTTGAAATGGGATCATCTTTGGGGAATCCAAGAATTCCATGGAATTACAGAATCCCAGACCGGTCTGGGTTGGAAGGGAACTTAAAGGCATCCAGTCCCATCCCCTGCCTTGGGCAGGGACACCTTCCACCGTCCCAGGCCACTCCAAGCCCTGTCCAACCTGGCCTCAAACACTTCCAGGGATGGGGCAGGCACAGCTCCTCTGGGCAGCCTGTGCCAGGGAGCAGTCAGCACCCTCACAGGGAACAATTTCTCCCTGATGAAAATGTCTGGAATGTTTTCTTCCCACAGGCCCATCAATGGAGGTGACGACTGCGCCGGGGTCAATTTTGAGTTCCAGCTGTGCAGCACCGAGGAGTGTCCGAAGCACTTTGAGGACTTCAGGGCGCAGCAGTGCCAGCAGCGCAATTCCCACTTCGAGTTCCGGGGCAGCCGACACCACTGGCTGCCCTACGAGCACCCTGACCGTGCGTCCCGCTCTGGGCTTTTGGTGACACTTGAAAGGGTTTGGAGCCATTCCCCTTGGCCTGAATATCTCAGGGACAGGCCCAGAACTCCCAGAAAAGCCAAATAAGTTGTTTCCCTCCCACCCATCTGTCTGTTTTGTCTGAAAATCAATAGCTTTGCCTTAAATCCTGGATTTTAATACCCAAATTCTCTGCTCTGACTGAAATTTTTCCGTTTTAGCCCCAAACAATCCTTTTCTCTCCTATTTGTCCCTAAAATTGACAGTTTTGACCCTAAATTAACACATTAGGTCTGAAAGTTAGCAGACTTGGCCTAAATCCCTGATTTTAACCTGCATTTTCCCTACTCTGACCTGAATTTGCCCTTTTTACTGTCGAAGTCCCAATTTTGCCCCCAGACATGCCCCTTTATCCCTAAAATTGACACTTTCGCTCCAAAGTTTCAGAATTATGTCTCAAAATCACAAGTCTTGCCCTAATTTCTCCATTTTCACACAAAATGCCCCGTTTCCCCCCAGGCCTCCAGTTTAGCCCTAAAATTCACCTTCACGTCTTCAAATTGCTTGTTTATCCCTAAAATAGATACTTTTTACCCAAAATGACCACAATGTGTCTCAAAAACACCAGGTTTCTGCCCAAACATCCCTGTTTTCCCCTAAAATGCCCATTTTCCCCCCAGAAATTCCCTATGATCCACATGTTCCTTCCCAAGCCACCACATTCTGCTGCTCTGCCCCCATCCTCACCCCCAAACCTGCCTGTCCGTTCTCACTCCTCGCTCCATCGGAGGGATAGCTGTGGGGAGCACACCTGGTGGATTCCTGTCCTCCATGCAGTCCTTTCTGTTCCCTGGCTCCGCAGCTCCCAGGAGATGTCACCTGTACTGCCAGTCCAGGGAGACGGGAGATGTGGCTCATATGAAGCAGCCGGTGCACGACGGGACTCGCTGCTCCTACCGGGATCCCTACAGCATCTGTGTCCGTGGGGAGTGCGTGGTGAGTGGCAGCTTGTCCAGGGGCACTCCGGGGACAGCTCAGGGGAACAGCTCGCAGGCAGAGAGAGACGTTGCAGATGTCTCTAGATTCCGTATTTGCAGCATTGTATTCCTCTCATTCCTTGAGATTTAAATGAAATTAGAGAGCAGCACAGATCTGTTCCGTGGAAATGCTCTGCTTGTCTTCTGATGGTTGTTTCTTGTCATAGAGTCCCAGATTGTTTTGGGCCGAAAGGGACCTTAAAGACCATCACTTCCACCCCCCCTGCCATGACCTTCCACTATCCCAGGTTGCTCCAAGCCCCATCCAGCCCGGCCTGGAAGACTTCCAGGGATGTGGCAGCCACAGCTTCCCCGAGCAACCTGTGCCACGGCCTCGGCACCGTTATAGGAAAGAATTCCCTCCTAATAATCCAGTCTTGCCCTTTTTTCTGCAGAAAGTGGGCTGTGACAAGGAAATTGGCTCCAGCAAGGCTGAGGACCAGTGCGGGGTCTGCGGCGGGGATGACTCCCACTGCCGGACCGTGAAGGGGACCTACACCCGCACTCCCAAAAAGCTCGGTAGGAATTACATCTGCCTGCAGCTGGCTGGATGTCCTGTTGGCTCTGGGGATTGATTGTGTGACACTCACAGGCACGAGATAATGCCACAGTCTTTCAAACCTTGGGAATAATGGATGGAACACCATCCCATGAGGCCCATTTCTGAGCCTGTTCCAGATAGGCTGCTGTCCATTGGCCCCTGATTGTCGATGGATATGGAAGTGTTCAGGAAATGCTGATGGTTTTTCCCTAGCCTGGGTAATCTGCTCATTAAGAAGGCTAATTGACCTCTTTTTACAAGAAGACATGTATGCAAGAGGTGCCAAAAAGAATTTGAGTTTCTAGAAAACAGTTTCTGCAAGCATCTGACTTAAAATCCTGCCCAGATTGTTCGACCTCCATGGACTGGTCGTCTTACCCAGATGTGTCCAAATCCACTGTAAATGCATTTGTCTATGATGTAATTTATGCCTTTTGCTTGTAAAGAGCATCTGGGAGGCAGCCAATCAGTGGAATGACCAGACTCGGTTCTCAGGACAGTAATTCTGGGTGTTCTGTTTAAGGGAACACCAGAGGAGCCTTTCCCTTACCCAGAGGGGCTCACAGTGTTTCCCTTTCTGGGACAAAGGAGGCTAAAAACATTCTGGGTAAGTGCAACGGCTCCTAGGGAGCAAGGCATCCATAGAAATGGCAGTTCCTATCTTCCTGTAGACACGGACAGTAATGCCAAACCAGGCAAAAACTTGATGTTCCCTGTGCTCTAAAGGTGATGGAGGAAAAGATTGGAAATGCTGTTGGGCACAGGCACTGCCCAGCCAGGACTGTGATTTTCCCTATTCCCAGCTCTTCTGTTCCCTCACTTGCATTTTCTCAGGAGCTGTGTATGTGAGGGGTAGAACAGACTGCCCGTACATCCAGTACCGGTCCCAGAATCCAGTGATTTTGCATAATTATATCTGCAGTTGTTAAAAAGAAAATAACAGGAATATGAAAATCCCATGCACTCAGAGAATTTATGGGGCTCTTGATTAAAGCTTGATCTATAAGTACCTGTGACCGATCCCTAGAAGGGATTCTAGTCTTCCTAATGGCAGTGCTTCCTGAATTTTACACTCATTACCTGTGATTTGCACTGGTAAATAACTGATATTTAAACTAAGAATACTTTTCTTTGGGAACAACTTTTTACTTTCACTGCAGACATGCATCTGAAAGGGCAGTCAGTAAGTTCCAGTCCAGGAACCTGGCTGAGGACTGATTTGGGAAAGTAGTGAGAAACACTTGTGCTTGTGTCCTCCTGTACTGAGGAACACAGGAAACATATTTTTGCCTGAATTGTTGATAGATCCTGCTTGGAGCAGCACGGCTGTAGCTGTTAAACTGATCCCAGCTGGGAAGTGGCAAATCGATCTGTAACTGTGTCTCTTCTCCCTGGAAGAGCCCGGGGAGGGCCTGTCCCACCCGTTACAAACCGATTGGCTCCATGTCTCCCGCCCTGCTCAGTGATTGCTGCTGGATGCCTTCTCCTGCAGGCAGAGCTGGGCCCTGCCCTGCGCTCCTGACCATGGCTGTTCCTTTCTCTTTTCCTCCCTCTGCCTCCACTGACCCTGCACGTGCCAAAGGGTACCTTAAGATGTTTGATATCCCTCCCGGGGCGCGACATGTGTTTATCCAAGAAGACGAGGCCTCTCCTCACTTTCTTGGTAAGTGTTTTTCTGCTCAAGTTTGGTGTGAGGCTTGAGAAGAGGCGTGGGGTGCTCATGCCAGAGAACCCAAGGGATGAGAGAATCTAATGAAGGGGTTGGGTAAACACGGGCTTTCCAAATTGCACGCTCAGGGCTTAGTCCTGCAGTCCTACAGCTCAGCAAACAAACATCTGCTCATTTGAATTCTCCAAAATATTAAATTGACCCCAATTTGCATGTTTACTAACCAAGGATTGTGATAGCTCACATGAAAGTGAGAACTGCCAGGGTGAATCAAATATTTTAATTATTTCTCTGGTACATTGCAAAAAAGCTGTTCAGAAGAACAATGGGTGTTGGAACTGAATGATCTTTAAGGTCCTTTCAAATCCAAACCATTCTATGATTCTAGCTTTTAATGAATTGGCTTCTAATTGAAGCATCATCATCATAATCCCCACTGTACCCGGCTGTTCAGGTGTGCTGTGAAAGCCCAAACCCAGGCAGTTCCACAGGACTCTGATTCCTCAGCTCTTCACTTACAGATTTTAGCATCCCTTACAGATTTTAGCATCTGGGACACACCTGTGTACACAGAGCAAAGTAAAATGTGATGAAAATCCGTTATTTTCGTAATCTGATGGAAATACCCCTCCCCGTGCCACCCCGATGGCTGCCAGTGCGGGGGAGGCACGACAGGCTCTGCTCTCACTCCTCCCAGCAATCAAGAACCAGGCTACAGGACACTATATCCTGAATGGGAAGGGGGAGGAGGCCAGATCCCGATCCTTCATCGATCTGGGCGTGCAGTGGGAGTACAGCATCGAGGACAACACGGAAACGCTGCACACAGACGGGCCCCTGCACGATGCCGTGGTGGTGCTGGTGGGTGACGTGTTGAGCTCTGGGAGGGGCCTTAAGGACCGTCCCAGAACCAGACCCTGGTGTCTGTACTTAGCAGAGGCATCAATAAAAGCACTGGGTTTATGTTTGCTCACTCATAGATCATTCCTCGGGACAACGACACCAGATCCAGCCTGACCTACAGATACATCATCCACGAGGATTCGGTGCCGACCATCCACAGCAACAACGTGCTGCGGGAGGACACAGACACCTTCGAGTGGGCCTTGAAGAGCTGGTCCCAGTGCTCCAAAGCCTGCGGCGGAGGTGAGCAGGGGATGAGGCACCTGTAACAAGGGACAAATTACCAAAAACTGGGGGAAGGGAATGGTTTTAGATTCTTGGCTTCCCTTTTTTAACAGCGGTTTGTTATTTTGGGGCTCAAGCCTAAAATACCTGAAGTGCATGATTGTTCCCAGGTGTCACACTTCCAGCCTAGGAAGAAAAAGGCTTCTTTCCGTGTTTAAATTCAGACCCCAAAGCTACTTTGGATGCCCAAACTCAGGCATTAATGCTCCTGAGCATTCCCTGTACTCATGGTCTGTCCATGGCTCTTAAGCGAATAATGGGGAATGCAAATACCCAAATACCTGTCCTGTAAACCTATTTAATGGGCCAGAAAACCCTATGTAAACCAGACGTTCTAACAAGGACCCGATTCTCCTGGTTTCTCTGGCATGTTTCCCAGGGTTCCAGTACACCAAGTATGGGTGCCGCAGGAAGAGTGACAGCAAGATGGTTCATCGAAGCTTCTGCGAAGGCAGCAAAAAGCCAAAGCCCATCCGTAGGATGTGCAACCTGCAGGAGTGCACAGAGCCCCTGTAAGTGTGGCTGGGCACGGAGAGCAGGGATTGCTCGTTTGGACAGGGTAGCCCCAGGCAGATTGGGTGGGATGAATTTGGTGGGATGCTGACAGCTTTCCAGCCTAATCTGGTTGGATGGTTGTAGCGTACATATGTGTGTGTGTGTGTGTGTGTGTGTGTGTGTATAATAAAATCATGGAATAGATTGGGTTGGGAGGTACCTTAAAGCTCATCTCATTCCAGCCCCCTGCCGTGGGAAGGGAGTCCTTCCACTAGATGAGCTTGCTGCAGGGATGAGGCAGCCACAGCAGGACAAAAGGGTGAGCAGTTGGCGGTGTCTGACTCCATTTCCCTTCGCAGCTGGGCAGCAGATGAGTGGGAGCACTGCACCAAAACCTGCGGGAGTTCTGGCTACCAGCTGCGCACGGTGCGCTGCGTCCAGCCCCTTCCGGACGGCACCAACCGCTCCGTCCACGCCAAGTTCTGCAGCGGGGATCGCCCCGAGAGCCGCAGGGCCTGCAACCGGGCGCCGTGCCCCGCGCCGTGGAAAGCCGGGCCCTGGTCCCAGGTGGGTGGGGCGGCACTGGCCTGGCCCAAAGCCGTGGCTGCGCCGAGGGGTGCCCTGATCTGTGCCCTCTGTGTCCCACAGTGCTCGGTGACCTGCGGGGAGGGCACGGAGAGCCGGCAGGTGCTGTGCCGCGCCGGGGACCGGTGCGAGGGGGAGCGGCCGGAATCCGTCAGGGCTTGTAAACTCGCTCCCTGTGATGGTAAGAGAACGGCTGGAGTGGCTGCAGTGCGGGGAATAATTCCTCGCTGGAGAGCACCGTGCTGGCAGAGGGGTCACACACGGGAGTCCAGCTTTGCTCTCGCGTTCAGTCCGGCAATCTCTGGGTGTCACAGCTCCCCACGCTGGGGTCTGTCCTGTAAATGTGCTCAAACAGGGTTTAACCGCATCGCCCCGACTTGTGTTGGCACAGACTGGGGCCAGAGGTGAAGGTCAATTCAAAACAAACCCTGCTTGACCTCTAAATCCAAGGGTAAGTCCCACAAACTGCCAAGTGAGGGAATGAAAATACATAAACATGGAGCCAAGAGCATTAATGAGGTTCCTGGGAATCCGTTACATTGTTTTCATAGAATTTTTAGCTGGTTTTGAGGCTTTTTATGGCAACAGTGCATTTCTTCCTTTGGGTTATTCACTCTGTAGGATTTGGGGTTTATTGGGTTTTTCACTCCCTTGAGGTGGCCCTGACACTGCTCAGGAACTGGTAGGAAAAGCAGTCAGAGCTCTTGGCAGGTGCAGGTGTTTTCCCCCAGACCGGACAGGTGGGATCTGCTTTGGGTCCTTATGGAACCTGCTGGAACTAGAGAGGCATAATCCCAAATCTTCACACTGTGGGTGGAGTCATGGAATCCAAACCAGCACAAATGGATACTCCAGAATGAACGGTGAGAGAACAGGACCAAACAAGGGTCACTGTCACTATGGTGAGGCAAAAGGAATTATGCCTACAGCCCAGAATTCCATGCTGAGGCTGGAATGGCCTCACAATTCCTCATGGAGCATTGATATTTCCATGCAGAGCTGCTGCTTTTATACCAGGTTTGTCAGGAATCAGCAATGTTCTGTGGAAGCTCAGCAGGATGAGGACAAGGACATGTCTATATTACATAGAATTTGCTGTTTATGACTCTTGTCCCCCAGCCCCACTGAGGTTCCTGTGGAGTATTTTACTGAGTTCCTTGGAACTGAGCTTATTTTCACCCACTCTGAGGTCGGGCTCCAGTTGATATTTTAAAGCAGGAGAAGGTGGTGTGCCCAGGTGAGGACATCTTTCCCTGCAGAAAGCTGATTTTGGTTCAAAGCTTCCAGAAGAGCCTCTGGAAGTTCTTTTTCCTGAGAAAAAGGATGCACATCCCTGCCTTCAGGGCGCCTCAGGTGTCACCCACTGTTACAGCTTTCCATCAGTTCTACACTTCCATTTGGTCCCTGAAAAACACCAAACTTAATCTAAAAAAAACTTCATCTGACTCCAACTTTTTATTTTAAGGCATCTCTGAGGGCTGTTGCTTGGGGTTTAATTTCTGGGAGGGAAGATCACCTTGGCTTTAAGGCTGCTGACGGACGATGGCCTCAGGCTGCAAGGGAAGGGATTCGGGGTGGGTAGGACACACATACCCAGTGTGTATGGGAACTCTGGGAGATTGGCATTGGGAATTGCTGTGCTCCTCTAGAAATGCACTGTGCCAGCTTCTCCCAAGTGCCCATTACTGGGTCCCCATCCCCGGAACGTTTGTTTTGCAGATGAGCCCTGCCTAGGAGACAAATCCATCTTCTGCCAGATGGAAGTGCTGGCCCGATACTGCTCCATCCCTGGCTACCACAAGCTGTGCTGCGAGTCCTGCAGCCGGCGAAGCAGCAGCTTCCCTCCCCTTGGAGGGGCTGGGACTGAGGGGGACGCGGCGCTGGATCCGAGTGACCTGCCGAGGGCTCCGACGGTGGCCACGCCTGCGCTGCCTGCCCAGGCTCAGCTCCTGCCTGCCAGCAGCTCTCCAAGCCGGCTGCCTTCGGAAGCGCAGCAGGCTGAGCGGCACATCCCGCCGTCCAGCCCCGCGCCCAGAGGTGCCGGCGTTCCGCACTGGAGAGCTCCTCTGGCTGGCAAGACTTCACGGCTGTTGGCTTTCCTGCACCGGTCCCCTGCCAACAGCAGCAGGCTCGGCTCTGGTAGCGCCCCAGCGCTGGCTGCGGCTCTGCCTCTGGTGCCAGCAGAGAACACGGCAGCGGGGGCTCCCGCGCCAGCCAGGACCTCCGGGAAGGGCGAGGAGCGCGTCGGGAAGCGATGGCCTCCGAGGGCCTCCCCTGTGGAACGATGAGCGGGAAGGCTTGTGCAGGACAGCCACGGAAAGGGGCTGTTTGGCACTCCGTGTGTGACTCCCTGACCTCTGGACGCTGTGGAGAGCACTGCATGCCCTGGGCAGGGCCCTGCAGGGCACAGGTCGTCCCCTGTACATACAAAGGACAAGAAGTGCTGGTTCACTTTCTGGTGCTCCCGGCCTCCTCCCGCCCCTCGTTCCCTGGCCGGCTGGGACGTGCAGAGGAAGCACTAAAGGAACCTTGCTGGCAGTGAGTGGGAGTCACTGAGGGCTCCTTCCAGCTCTGGGCCCAAAACTTAGCCCTAACCTCAGCACCCCCTGTGGTTTTGGGCTCTAGACACCCCCACTGTAGCACCCCACAGCAGGCAGGACCAGGCGTGGACACTCGATGAAACACTTGCCACGGGCCACGTGAACCCTCAGGACCGGTGTCTCCCTGGAAACAGACGTTGCATGGACACCACTGCATCTCTTGGGTAAATGCAGGAGATCGGTGTTATTGTCAGAGTTTTGTGCCGTCCCACAACTGTTTACCTGTATCATTCCTTTTCCAGGTGCCAGCCATCAAGGTCTGCATTCCAAGGGCTGGTGTTTAAAGGAGCATTAGCATAAAAGGTGGACTTCTATTTGCATAGGAATTTCATTGCTGGCACTAGGAAAGGGTCAGGGATGTTGTGTATCAGCAGGTGATGCTTTGTGCAGACCCTGTAGGTGCTGCATGCAAGTGCTGTCCTGCTCCCAGTCCAAGCAGGTTCTGGTTCCTGGCTGCTCCCTGTGCAGCGTCCCAGGGACACAGCAGGCACCAACAGCGCTCCACATAGAGGATCTTTTCCAACGGAAAGCGTGGATTTCAAGGTGTGAGAGATATTTATATTTCCAGCGTGGATCAGCTCCAAACCTCCCGGCCCACAGCGCATCCGACTGCAATAATTAATTTATGTCCATCCCCACCTTGTCCCAGCCCAGCCGGCCGCACTCTCCCCAGCACGTCGCTGTAAAGTACTTGTGTATAGGAGTGAGAACTACAGATATTTATTAAAAGTGGGTTTCTTGACAGTATTTTATGTACTAAATACTTACGCTGAGGGCAAATGACTCTTCCTTTTGCCAAGATCAAATCAGGAGATGGAATTAGATGCTGTGTCACATGGATAGAATGGAAATCGGAGCTGCTCAACTGCTGTAGAAAAATTGTTGATCTTATTCTTTAAAAAAGGTTTTTTATTACAGATCTCTCTCA